>JZKD02S1602867.1:128339-162474 GCA_000966675.3 Picea glauca
TGTCATCTTCAAAAATTCATTTCTCCTCAACCATGAGGATCCACGTGACGTGCCACATACCACCAGAAAGAGCATGATGTATACTATCCATCCATGGGTTTTGTATCTACATGTGCATTTTCCTTCATGTCCAAATAACTTCATCAATCTTGTGGTCCAAAACCCATGACTAGGGTTGACATCAATGACAACAACCAATCTTCCAACATGAACCACATATATCCTGTGTCATGATTGCTATGTGTTCTGGTTGTTCTTTGTCTATGTGTTGTGAATGCTTTATGATTTATGGTTGCTATATTGGTTATATGATTAAATGCTTAGTGATTTTTTAGATTATGAATGAATCTTATATGGTAGCTTAGTGTTGAATAATGTGAATGAATGCTAGATATGATCTATGTTAGTATTCTTAGCGCTTGAATCTATTGTATCTAGAGGACTATGCATTGATTTATGATTAGGTTTAAACTGCGTTGTAAACTCAATATTGATGAACTATAGCTGCTAAGTGCTCTGTTAATGTGATACAATCACAGATCTGTGTCCCAGCTAAGGTTGCAGACACTGGAGTCTTGCAACCACCCCTACCTCTACCTCAGGTGAGACTTCACCTACTTTGCAGATGTTTCCGAAAGGTCCAGTAGTTAGGGTTTTGTTGGTGCGTTGTTGTAGCGTTGAACCCTGGGTCTACCCCTGTGCCAACATACCTGCACATTTCTCCATTATTTATACATTTCATAAGAGGATATAGAGTTTTGCATTGACTTTCCCTCCCTGGTAGCTTCTATTTATCCAATTTCCATAACTATATAGATATTGGATCAAACTGGAAGAGTTGTAGGTCAGTGGAGCACAAGTAAATGATAGTGATTTTGAAGAAGATGTCAACAAAGCACAAGTACCTGGTAGTGATCTCAGATCAGGCCTGAAGAATCGTAGGTATGTATTCATGTCTTCTTAATTTCATTTTCAAAACCATTTGTGCTCTTGCATTACTTGTATTTTTATTTTCTTACCATTCAAGGGATCCTTTGAGTAGGTTTTTAAAAGACAGATTTTAGATAGGAAAATGTTATGAATCATTATTTCCATGTTTTTGTTATGTAACATTCCCTGGCTTAACCAGGGAACATTGCTTGCAGAATTGTACACATAAAACCAATATTTCTACTAAATTCATTTGTTGTAGCTTACCAATTACAATTTCTACACATTTTTAACCAGATTTTGCTACACATAATTAAATATGTCTACAAAATGATAATGATTATGAATGAAACTAATAACTCATTCACAACACCAAATAAACCATTCACATCCACAAGTTTATGAACAACAACTAAACTCATGAAATAACTCATAAATATATAAACACTTATCGTTTAAAATACTTGTGCAACAAGCTTCCTGGAAAGGAAATTCCACCCAAGCATAGACCTGTTGTTCTAAATCCCAATAGAAATTCACCCTTGAGTTGGGGATAGGAAACCATAATAGTCCAATCATACCTCACTATGACACAACCACTGGTATTCTCCTACAACTATCCCAAATTGCCTCTAGCTTTCTTCCTCTTGACCTACCAAACCCAAGGAATGTATCCCTTCACTTCTCTCAGTCCATCAAACATCTCATTCATTTATCAGGGTCTCTCTAGCTTAGGTAACTAGGAATGTCTTTGCTAGGAACTCAAGGGAACTCACTGCTAAGAAAACTATCAGCAAACAACAACAAACACTTGTTGTTATGGTGAAACTCACTCAGAAATTCATTCTTCAAGATTGAAAACCTAGCTATTCAATTTCCATCTCAAGAAGGATCCAAAAACTCTCTACCATGCTCCCAAATTTTCCTAACCTTATTCTATTTTCCTTTCTATCTACTTGTTATTCATGCCAAAAATCAAGGTAAAAAACTACCTAATTCCCCCATACAAATTTCCTCTATTCTCCCAAGATTGTTGTATGCTCTCTCTACCCAATGTTGATTGCTTCAGCCTGATGCTTTCCAATAACTATGGGATGTGAATCTCACACCCACCCTCTTACATGATTTTAATGATTGGGCTCTCATACACTCAAACATAAAATAGAATGTTTCCCTAAATGATAATAAAATTCAAAAAATAGGGTTTGGATTAATACCCATAATTGATTTCCCCATTGGACCCCTCTTAAACACTATCTTCCCTTGTGAATAAATCATTCCCCATATTTGTCCTTATTCACAGCAGTTGTTATCACATTATATTTATTAAAATTTAGAAAAAACATTTTACATCTTACATTGCTTGGATATAGCCACATTCATATATACATTATACATTGATTAAACTGGAGATTATAGTCGGGATGTTACATTCCCCCTCCCTTATAGTTTTGCATCATCTTCGATGCACGACACCATGATGAAATGTATGTACAAATTTACATCACAATATGTTATAATATATATACAAATTTACATCACAATATTCAGAAAATGAAACAAAAGTCTACAATTTTTACCCTCCAACAACAATCCCAACCATAATCCCGCGTTCTTCTCAACATGTTGACCCAAGGAATGAACCCCCTTCAATTCCTTCAGTCCATTGGCCTGGACCATTCTTTTATCAGGGATATCTGTAATTTCCCCATCCATCCAGGTTGAGCCACGCCACACAAAATTTTTCCTCTGATACCATTAATTATTTAATATGCCCTGCATATGCAACAAATATGTAGTTCTAACAACACAAAATTAATTCATAAATATCTACATTTAAGCCTAAAATAATTAACATAAACATAAACATTTTTCAGCATGCAAACACACATTAAAGAACACTTATCTTTTAATTTAAAAATTGACTGGTTGCAGACCTTAGATGTTCCTTCTAGCTATAGACTTTATTGTTCATAAACTCTAAACAATATGTCACCCCCGAGCTGGGGTTATGACTCCACCAGGGAAAAGTATTCCTAAGCTAGATTAAGGTATAACAAAAAGTTGAATAAATCATAGGCTTAGGTGATGCATACCCCCTATCCCTCTTAAGGGCTATGTGACCTCCCGGTCAAGATCTTCTGATTCTGGAGCCAAAATGGCTCTTCTAGTCCCAAAATGGAACCCTTCGAACGAACACACAGGTCCCCCACAAATGGTCAATTGAATTTTCCAAGCGCCCAATGTGAGCTCCCACAGCACACAACCAAGAGTCATGACCTCCGACTAGGCTCAGGTCCCAGCGCCTATTCCTTCAAGGTTTCACATTTTGCGAAATCAGGGTACAAGGGATATCCTTTCTCCTTGGAACCCCCGGTCACTGAAATGCCAAAATCCTGATGGCCCGAGATCTACGGCTTAGATCTCTCTTAGATCGACGGCTATGTTTATTTTGGCATTTCGCATTTCACAAAATCAGGGTACAAGGGATATCCCTGCTCCTTGGAATCCTCGATTGCCGAAATGCCAAAATATCTTAGCATTCAATCAAAGGCTCAGAATAATCCCTGAGATCTATGGTCCATGTCTGACCTCGCTATTTCGTTATTTCGCTATTCGGGGTTTTGGGGGGACAAGGACCTCTGTCCCTACTCCTTGGAATCCCCAGTTTCTGGAATTTCAAAATATCTTGGTGTTCAATCAATGGCTCACAATAATCCCTGAGATCTACGGTCCACATCCTACCTCACTATTTCTCTATTTTGCGATTCAGGGTTTTGGAATACAAGGACCTCTGTCATTCCAACTTGCGATACCCAAAATCGTGATGTGGACTGACGTTCCAGATCTATCTGAGATCGATGGTCACTATTCCTCTTGAGCTTTGGAAATAAAGAAGCCCTCACCGCTAATCTCCTCACAGCTCCACCTTATCCAACGGCTTGCGGGGTTTCGATGTTTCTCCCCAAGGACTCTCCACCGTCCATTCAGATCTTCGAGATCTCCCCTCCTAGATCTACACAGTGTTAAAGCCTGCACTCCTACCTCAAATAGGACAATCCACGGGATTCTCCATCATGATCCAATGCTCGACGACGTTCTTCCTCCTCACATTTTACTCGCTCCAGACTTAGAATATTTTTTGAGTCTTCGAAGACTCGATCTTCGCTTCTTCCAGAGAATGAGTTCCTAGATCTCGATAACACTTTCTGAAGTGATGTTCCTTCTGAGCTTTCTCTGGTTCAGACTTCGATTTCCTGGGCACTCCTTGTGTCTGATGGATTTCAATAACTCAGATCCATGGTATTTCTCGCAGAAAAATTCCTCCTGATTTCCTTACGTTCCTGTCTGGCTTGATGCACACCTTGCAGAGCTCCCAATGAAGAGAAACAATTGAAACTAGAAAAACTCACAGTTCCATCCACTTGTTCATGTAAACATAAATGATAGAAAAACACACATATTCCACACACCATACATTTGGATCAATTTTCCTTCTGTTATATTCACAAGTGCCCAATGGCTACATAATACATTCAAAATTGTCGTAACTCAAAAACTGAGATCTCCTACTTAACCCGCAATTCTCTCTTACAACTAATTTCTCTCTGTATTGAAGCTAACCCCAGCTGGGCATACAAACTTCTACTTAACTCAAAAATATTTATAGGGTTTCCCCTGGCTACTTGCCTATTCTAAAAGTCATCCTACGTTATCTTAGTTCAGTCGCATTCTAGAGTTGTAGTGGAAACTCCTGCTCTGTTTGCGATTTTGAAAATGTCCCTCAAAAGGTAAAATTTGGCACTAGTTCAAGCGTGCCTCCAAAGGTAAATTCCAGCACTGATTTAAGGCAGATTTCAAAATCGGTTGCAACTGTAAATGTTGAATTTCTGGAAAAACTCTCACATGTTGAGTGGTCCTGCCTCTGCGCGCTTGCCAACGATGCTCTTGCATCATACTCCTCTTGGAAAAAATTCATGGACTCCTGTCCAGGAGCTCCTCTACTGATTTTCCCTACTTCTGGATAGTAGCTTTGTTTTCCCAACTAGCATCTTCGATTGGGTGTCCTTTCTATTTGACCAAATACTCAAAATAGGTTTTCCTTCTGGTCTTCTTGCCAATCCTCTGATCAACAATTTTCTCCATCTGCGGCTTTTCTGCCACAAGCATCTGTTTCTCACATTGAATTTTTTCTTGAGATTTTGGCCCTTCTGCGTCATCTTTATTGTATGGATACAGGTCTGAAAAGTTGAATATGGGTGAAATTCCCACACCATCTGGCAGCTCAATCTCATAGGAGTTTGCATCAAACTTCCTCAAGATCTTACAAGGTCCTATCTTTTTTATCTTCAACTTGTTGTATGTTCCCCTAGGGAACCTTTCCTTCCTAAGATGTGCTAAAACTTGACCTCCCACTTCAAATTGAAGTTCCCTGTGATGTTGATCATCTCTGTGCTTGTATTTCTAATTAGAACACTCCAACTGTCCTTTGATCTGGCTATGGAGTCGTTCCATCTCCGCAGCAAAATCCTCTGCTCCAGCGCTCCTGATCTCACCCTGTTCCAAGTCTCTCAACTCAGACACTCCCCTGGGTTGCATTCCATAGAGTATTTGGAATGGAATCCTTCCAGTTCTCCTGTTTGGTGAGTAATTGTATGCAAATTCTACTTGTGGCAGAATCTGATCCCACTGGTTATGATGTTCAGTAACTAGACTCCTTAATAAATTCCCCAAACTTCTATTTACCACTTCAGTTTGCCCATCTATTTGAGGGTGATAAGCTGAGCTAAAGGAAAAATATATCCCCATCTTCTTCCACAACGTCCTCCAAAAGTGACCAACAAATTTTGTGTCTCTGTCTAAGACAATGCTCCTGGGTAGACAATGAAGTCTCACAACTTCTCTGAAAAACAGATTTGGAACATGTGTTGCATCACTGGTCTTCTGGCATGGGATGAAATGTGCCATATTTGAAAACCTATCCACCACCACAAATATGGAATCGAATCCTCTTTGTGTTGTTGGCAATCCCAACATGAAATCCATGCTTATTTCATCCCAAGGCCTCTCTGGTATTGGCAATGGTTGATACAATCCAATGTTTTGTCTTTTCCCCTTTGCATGTTGGTATATCCTACATCTATTCATAAAATTTATCACCTCTGTTCTCATACCTGGCCAATAGTATGAATTGCTCAATTGTGAAAATCTTTTATCGTGGACAAAATGTCCAGCCAATTCTCCACTATGCTTCTCCTTCATAAGATTGTCCCTCATTGAGCATATTGGTATGCACAATTGATTTACTCTGAACAACAATCCTTCCTGAACCATATACTTTGTCCACTGACTTCTATATCTCATTACAGAGCTTGTACATGCTTCGTAGGCCTCCTTGAAATATATATCATCACAATACATATCCTTAAGGTGTTCAAACCCCAAGGTCTCCACCTAGAATTCTTGCAGAATTAAACATCTCCTGCTTAACGCATCAACAACTTTGTTAGAATTCCCAACAATATGTTTTATGACAAAAGTAAAATTTTGCATAAATTCAACCCATTTTGTATGCCTTTGATTTAGTTTTTCTTGTCGGGTTATGAATTGTAAATCTTGGTTATCGTTGTAGAAGACAAACTCTTGTGGGACAAGATAATGCCTCCATTTCTTCAATGCTTGAATTATGGCATAGAACTCCTTATCGTATGTGGATCATTTCCTCTTAGTCTCATTCAACTTCTTGCTGAAATAGGCAACAGGTCTGTTATCCTGACTCAAAATTGCTCCTATTGCAACTCCACTTGCATCACATCTTACCTAAAATGTCCTCCCAAAATTCAGCAAGATCAGAATTGGTCATTCTGTTATCTTCTCCTTCGGTATATTGAATATCCTTTCATCCTCCTCTGTCCATTTAAAAGACTTGTGTCTCTTCTTCACTGTATCCATATTTGGTGCAAAAATTCCATTGAAGTCTCTAATTAACTTTCTGTAGAAACTTGCTAAACCATGAAAGCTCCTTACTTCGAACATGCTCCCTGGTGATGGCCATTCCTTGATTGCTTTCACCTTTTCTGGATCCATCTTCAGTTCATTCGAAAAGATCACAAAACCCAAGCAAATGAGCTCTATCTTCATAAAATAGGACTTCTTCAGATTGATCAACATCTTCTCCTACTGTAGCCTCCTCATTACTAGCATTAGGTGCCTCAAATGTTCCCCTTTAGTCTTGCTAAAAATGAGTATATTTTCCAGATATACAACCATGAAATTGCCAATGAAATCTTTCAGAATTTCATTCATCAACCTCATAAAATTATTTGGGGCATTTGTTAAGACAAATGGAATAACTAGCCACTCATACAGGCCTTCATTCATCTTAAAGGTTGTTTTCCATTCATCACCTTCTCTCATCCTGATCTGGTGATATCCACTTTTCAGATCTATCTTAGAAAATAAATTTTCTCCACTTAAGCAATACATTTAGTCATCCATTCTTGGTAAAGGAAATCTGTACCTAATGGTGATTTTGTTGATGGATCTCGAGTCTGTGCACATCCTCCATCCTCCATATTTCTTTGGGCTTAACACAGTTGGTACTACACATGGGCTCAAAATTTCTCTGACTAAACCCTTATCCAAAAACTCTTGGACTTGGTTCCTCACCTCCTCATTCTCTCGAGGTGTTAATCTATACGTTGCTTTGTTTGGCAGGCTTGCTCCTGGTATCAAGTCGATATGCTGACTGATACTCCTTATGGGCGGCAATGAGTTCGGGAGCTCATCCACCACTATATCAACAAAAATATCCAGCAGCTCCTAAACTTCTTCAGGCAAATCATCCATTGATGTACTTGTAAGGATGACTCTGGGCTTCCTCACCATAGCAAACTACATCTCATGTTATTCCTTGACTTCTTTCAGGAGTTCCTTCCCACTCAAGAGAAGTATGCTTGTGTTGGCTTCCTCCTTTACTCTCTTCTCCTCTATTAGCAGCAACATATGCATCCTACCATTCTTTTCTAATGTATATGTGTTTTTCCTCCCATCATGAATGACGTTTCTGTCAAACTTCCATGGTCTTCCCAAAATAATATGGCACACGTCCATAGGAATTACATCACATAGTATTTCATCTTTATATCCTCCTATTTTAATTTCAACCAAGCATTGTTTAGTGATCATTACCTGGTGTCCTTTTTGCAGCCATGAGACTTTGTATGGTTTTGGATGTCTAGTTGTCTTTAGATCTAATTTCTCCACCATCTCTATGGATACTAGGTTGTCAGTAGTCCCATTGTCAATGATCACCTTGCACACTTTATCCTTAGTCTTGCAAGCTATCCTAAAGAGACTGTTTCTCTGCACTGGATTTTCAATTTCTACCTCTGGTTTCAAGAGAACTTTTCTCAACATTAGGGATGCTCCATCCTCTTCTCCCTCTGCTTCAACATTTCTTCATTGGGCTTATAAAATGTGAGCTTCTCCTCCTTCCTTATTTTTCTTAGGGCATTCCCAAGACATGTGTCCTGTCTTTCCACAGGAATAACATCTTACTCCTCCTCTGCCTCTTCCTCTAGAAGAGTTTCTTCCACCACTTTGTATCCCTCGTGAACTTCCTCCTTGTTCTGAGTGATTGTTTGGTTTCTTAGCCTCATCCTTAGACTGATGTGCTCTATCATGGTTAAATCCCTTGCTTTTTCTTGGGATCGAGCCTTTACCTCTTCCTCGCTGGTTCTATTTTCTGGCCATTTCTCCTCTGCCTTCAGCACAAACTGATAAGAATCCTCCACGGTTCTAACTAACATCATGCTGAGCTCATCCTGGATCTCATATCTTAGGCCATTTATATATCTGGCGACTTTCTCTTTGTCTCTCTCCCATTGTCCAGTTCTGATGTTCAGTCGGTAGAACTCCTCGATGTACTCCTTGACTATCATCCCTTTCTGTCTCAGGTTCTGTAGCTTCCTGAACAGATTGATCTGGTAGTCTTTGGGTATGAACTTAGCCTTCAGTTTCGCTACCATCATGCCCCAACTCTTTATCCTCTGTTTTCCTTTACTTCGCCTCTCAGCATGCAGTTCGTCCCACCACAGTGTTGCATGTCATTTTACCTTGGTGACTGCCTGCTTCACCTTCTTCTCCTCATAGACATATTCATAGTCGAAGTGTTTGTCCATAGACCTTATCCAGTCCAACAGTTCTTCAACATCTAGATTTCCATCATACATGGGAACCTCTATCTTAGCTCTGCCTCCCAATATGTAAATTTCTCTCAACAAACGTTCTTCTGCAACATCCTCTCCTATAGTTTCTTCAACTTCAACCTCTTCACTTTTTACATCACTGACATCCCCAATGTCATGTTCTCTTCTCTATGCTACTTCCATTATTTCCAATCGGGTGCGAAGCTCTCGCATCTCCCTCTCTATAGCATGGTTGGCTAAAGGTGCCTCTTGTCTTCTTGGTGGCATTATGTCGACTATATGTCACACACAGAGTACATCTCTGATTTCTCTGTCTCCCTCTTTTCCTCCTTCGCATGAAGTCTACAAACGAAAAACTTAGGCTCTGATACCACCTGATGTAGACTCCTTATCCCTCTTAAGGGTTGTGCGACCTCTTGGTCAGGATCTTCTGGTTCCAGAGCCAAAATGTCTCTTCTGGTCCCAAACTGGAACCCTTCGAACGAACACACAGGTCCCCCACAAATTCTCAGTTGACTTTTCCAAGCGTCAAGCATGAGCTCCCACAACACAAGACCAACATCCATGACCTCCGGCTAGGCTCAGGTCCTAGCGCCTATTCCTTTGAGGCTTCATGTTTTGTGAAATCAAGGTATAAGGGATTCCCTGCTCCTTTGAACCCCCGATTTTCGAAATGATGAAATCCCAATGGCCTGAGATCTATAGCTCAGATCTCTCTCGGATCGACGACTAAGCTTATTTCATTGTTTTACGTTTTGTGAAATCAGGGTACAAGGGATGTCCCTTCTCCCTGGAATCCTCAGTTACTGAAATGCCAAAATATCTTGGTGTTCAATAAATAGCTCACAATAATCCCTGAGATCTATAGTCCATGTCTGACCTCGCTATTTTGTTATTTCATGATTCGGGGTTTCTGGGAGACAAGGACCTTTGTCCCTACTCCTTGGAATCCCCGGTTTCCGAAATGTCAAAATATCTTGGCGTTCAATCAATGACTCACAATAATCCCTGAGATCTACAGTCCACATCTGACCTCGCTATTTCGCTATTTCCCGATTCATGGTTTTGGGAGACAAGGACCTCTGTCCTTCCAACTTGTGATACCCGAAATCTCTATGTGGACCAATGGTCCAGATCTATCTGAGATCAATGATCACTATTCCTCCTGAGCTTTGGACTTCAAGAAGCCCTTTCCACTAATCCCCTCGTAGCTCCACCTTATCCAATAGCTTGTGGGGTTTTGATGTTTCTCCCTGAGGACTCTCCACCATCCATTTAGATCTTCGAGATCTCCCCTCCTGGATCTACACATTGTTAAAGCCTGCACTCCTACCTCAAATCGGACGATCCATGGGATTCTCCACTGCAATCCAATGCTCAAAGATGTTCTTCCTCCTGAGATTTTACTCGCTCCAGACTTAGAATATTTTCTTAGTCTTCGAAGACTCGGTCTTTTCTTCTTCCATGGAATGAGTTCGTGGATCTCGATAACACTTTTCGAAGTGTTGTTCCTCCTGAGCTTTGTCTGGTTCAGACTTCGATTTCCTGCACACTCCTTGCGTCTAAGGGATTTCGATAACTCAGATCCACGATATTTCTCATAGAGAAATTCCTCCTGATTTCCTTACGTTCCTCTCTGGCTCAATGCACACCTTGCAGATCTCCCAATGAAGAGAAACAATTGAAACTAAAAAAACTCATAGTTCCATCCACTTGTTCATGTAAACAGAAATGATAGAAAAATGCACACAGTCCACACACCATACATTTGGATCAATTTTCCTTTTGTTATATTCACAAGTGCCCAATGGCTACATAATACATTCAAAATTTCATAACTCAAAAATTGAGATCTCCTTCTTAACCCGCAGTTCTCTCTTACAACTAATTTCTCTCTGTATTGCAGCTAACCCCAACTGGGCATACAAACTTCTACTTAACCCAAAAATATTTCTAGGGTTTCCCCTGGCTACTTGCCTACTCTAAAAGTCATCCTACACTATCTTAGTTCAGTCGCATTCCAGAGCTATAGTGGAAACTCTTGCTCTGTTTGCGATTTTCAAAACGTGCCTCAAAGGGTAAAATTCGACACTAGTTCAAGCGTGCCTCCAAAGTAAAATTTTGAGGCTGAGTTAAGGAGGATTTCAAAATCAGCTGCAACTATCAACGTTGAATTTCTGGAAGAACTCTCATGTGTTGAGTGGTCCTGCCTCTTCCTTCTTGCCAATGATGCTCCTACATCATTAGGTGCCAATTCCAACAACATCTCCCATCTCACAACCTCACATTCCCCACAGTCTGTCCCACCCTAGGATGTTTACCCCTTCTCTACTCAACATTCCTTTATATGTCCCACTTCTCTTCCAGGGCTTCAACAACATGATGGATAGGAAGCCTCAGAGCTCTATGGAACCTGGAACAAAAGATTTCTCAAAGATCTCAACACTCACAATGCCAACATGCATGGAAATTATCCCCAACAATTCTCTCGCCTAAGGAGAATGTTTCACATGCCTGAAAACCTACTTCTTCAAGCCAAACCACCAAGGATTTACAGGGTAACCAACTTTAGATCTCTCTTTGAAAGGTATGGACGATGGAATGATAGAGTGAATGATGGAATTGCACTAATTACCAACAATATATTTTCATGTTCTTAACCTTACACTTGTCACCTTATGAACTAACTTTGAATCCACTTGGTGACTCATTCCCAACCTTTAGGAACTTAGGATAAAATTATATCGCTTGACTTTTAAATTTAGGAATAATATTATAATATTCCCTTGGATCAACCACCCTTGAATTAGCCCCTCTTCCTAGAATCTTATGCCCCTTTCCCTCTCGTGTAGTCCTACCCCCCCATACTATTTCATATGATCTGGTCTGCAATAGTGATGTATTTTATTAATATCATCGAGCATGATTACATACTACAATTTGTAGGCTCACTGCCTTTTCAAATCATAAGATCTTAGCCTAAATCACATAGGATCTCTATCATCAAACCATATATACAAAGGAACTATGTCCCAAAGAATCCAGGCTCACTAGCCTATAAGAATATGTACAATTACAATTGGGGTTCAGCCTAATGGTATTAAATTCCACTAAATGTAAATAATCTTCCCATTTTGATGGTTTATGCATCACATACATTCTTATCATTTCCTCAATCACTGATTGACCCTTTCTATTTTCCCGTCTATTTTTGGGTGATATGATGTGTTAAAATTTAGATTTGTCCCAAATCTTTTGAATAATCCCTTCCAAAAGTTTCATGTGAACTTAGGATCTCTATCGGAAACAATTCCCTTAGGCACACAATGTAGCCTAGAAATTTCTCTTATATAAATATTTAAATGTTTGTTTCCTTGTGAGTGAGCTTTATTGTAATAAAATGAGTAGCTTTAGTTAGTTTATTCACCACCACCATGATGGAATCATGTTGCTTCATTGTTCAGGGTATCTTGGTGATAAAATCAATTGTCACCACTTCTCATTTCCACTCCAAAATGGGAAATGGTTGTAGAAAACTATTTGGATGTCTTTGTTCAGTCTTTACCTTCTGACATTATAGAGATCTAGATATGTAATAAGCCACTTCTTTCTTCATATCAGGCAAAGAATATTGTCTCCTTACAGTTGGAATTGTTTTCTAGTAACCTATTTGCCTAGCATAAGGCACATTATGCATCTCTCTTAGCATCATATTTTTCATCTCCTCATATTTAGGTGCATATACTCTTCCCCTATACATGATGATTCCATCCTCTCTTATCTCGTAATATTTAATTGTCTAATTAAAATTACCTTATTGTAATTTCTCTTTTGTATCCATATAATGTGGATCTGATTATGCAACTTCCAAAATTATGTCTTTCAATTCATAATTGTACATGCTAATGGTTTTCACATGCATTTCATGCACCCTCTTGTTGAGTGCATAAGCCACCTTTTTCTCCTTGCCATTGATATGATTTATATCAAATTCATATTCACTAAGGAATTCCACCCATTTAATTTTCCTAGCAATCAAAGTTGGTTGTCCAAACAAATATTTTAGAACACTATGGTTTGTCCTCAACTCGAATCTGCTTCCCATAAGATAATTCCTCCACATATTCAAGGAATGACCTATGGCTTCCAATTATAAATCATGACTCGCATAGTGTCTATATTCATCTTTCAACTTCCTTGACTCATAGCATATCACATGTCCATTTTGTCTAAGGACTCCCCCAAGCCATTCCTTGCAAGAATTATTGCACACAATGAAATCTTCATTTGGATTAGCAATCTTCAATATTGGTTCACTTGTCAATAGATTCTTCAAGTGTTGAAATATTTCCTCAGACGTGGAGTTCCACTCGAACTTCACACCCTTCTTTTGTAAGGAAGTGATTGGATGTGCAATCATTGAAGAACCTTAAATAAATATTGTATAGTAACCTAAGAGTCCCATGAATGATATCACCTCTAAGGTATTCTTTGGCATTGGCCATATTTCAAGGGATTTTATTTTTTTTGGGTATATTGTTGTCCCTTCCTTTGGAATGATATGTCCCATATAATGTCTCTTCCTCTAATAGAATGATAAGTTGCTCAAATTTTCATACATATAATGCTCCATTAGTACTTGTAGCACCATCCTTAAGTGATGCTCATGCCATTATTTAGACTTAGTGTAGATAAGTGTGTCATCCAAGAAGAAAATGAAAAATGTATCGAAGTAATTTATTAGGATACCATTCATCAAACACATGAATACAACTGGTGCATTTGACAACCCAAATGATACCACTATGAACTGATAATGGTCATACCCTTTTATAAATGTTGTGTTGTTGATATTCTCTTCTTTAATCCTCACTTGATGATAGCCTAACCTAAGGTCAATATTGGAAAATATGTTTTCATCTTTTAGGTGATCAAAAATATCATCTATCCTTGGAAAATGATACTTTTTATTCATAGTCACCTTGTTCAAATGCTTGAACTCAATGAATAGCCTCAAGGTTCCATCATTCTTCTTCAAAAATAACACTGGGGAACCCCAAGGTGACACATTTGAGTGTATATATCCCTTCTTCAAAATATCTTTAAGTTTCATTTGTAATTCCTTCAGCTCTAGTGTACTCATCTAATAAGGAGTCTTGGACATTAGGGAAGATCCAAGCATTAGGTTGATGGATAAATCTATATTCTCATTTGGTAGCAACCCTGGTATCTCTTTAAATACATCATAAAATTATTTCAAGACTCAATGATCTTCAATACTTGGCACCTTATTCTCGGTTTCATCTTTCATATGAGTTGCATATACTTGGAATCCTTTCTTGAAGCTTCTTTTCAGCCATAAGGCTGAAATTTCTTTGATAGACACTGCTCTTGGAATACCTTGAACTATTCTCAAGTTCCCTTCCTCATCCAAATAAGTGACAGATTTTTGTAACAATATAGGACAACATCATTCTTATCCAACCAATCCATACAAATTAGGAAATCATATCATTCATGTCCATTGGATAATCCTTAACCAACTCATTGATCCTTCCTTTAGCTCTCATAGATAGTTGAAGAAACCAATATTTCCAATGCTTTCTTCTTTGCAAATGAAATCTCTCAACAAGGTTAGGATCAATGTAAATATGGCTAACTCCTGAATAAATTAAAATATCTATAGGTTGATCATTGATATTACCATCCATTTCAATCATGTTAGATTGAAAAACAAATTACTTGTTGTCCAAAGGATGGATAGATCCTTGACATGCTTCTCCCCATGTCCTCAACTCTATCAACCTATTGTACATTGTGAACCATCTTCACTATTTCACCTCTATTATGGAAATATTTGTACATGTGATCTCCATCAAAACCCAAACATTTAATAGGCTATTTCCTTGGCCTTTTTCCCAATGTTTATGAAATTCTAGGCTCATTTTGAGCTTGCTACCCTTGAGAGATATTTTTGAAGAATGGTGGCATATTCCCTTTCTTTCTCTACTCCATATTACCTTTGTTCTTATCTTCCCAAGCCTTTTGGAAAGTTTTTCTTCCTCTATGTTGATCATAAAGGAACTTAGCTCTCATTATTTCCTCCTGCAATGTATTAGGATCATCATACTATATCTTATCACTATAGTTTGAAGGTATCCCACTCAATAACCTTTGAATATGGACCCTCTCATCCTTCATAAAGTCAACATACCTCAACGGCTCCAAGAATTTTCTCTCATACTAATCCATGATCATGCTCCCAAGCTTGAGTTTAAAGACATAATTTATCTTCATATAATAATAATGCTTGGAAAAGTATTTCTTCTGAAAGTACATTTTTAACTTCCTCCAAGTGATGTTCTTCTCGTCAATGTGCTTTACTTTCACAAACATATCCCACCACATTGATTTTTTCCATTGAGCTTGTAGATTACAATTTTTTCTTCTGCTTGTGAGGAATAATTATTTAATTGAAAATACTTCTTTATTCCCAACAACAAAGCTTCTGCATACTCATATTTCTAGTTCTTGCCATCAAAGGTAACAAATTTGATCTTATTCATTTCTCCTTGTATTTCATCTACCCCAAACCTTGTGTTATGTTTTCTGACATAAAATGAACTTGGAATATGGTATGGTCTTCTGACTGAATGTCTTGGTGAGTGATGATGATGCATACCAACACTCCTAGATTCTTCCTTTTTGGCATGTGATTAGTGATCCAATGACTTACTTGAGTATATCTTCTTATCCACCTTCTTCTCTATCTTGTCTAAGCTCTATAATGGATTGATGTTGATGTCATTTTGTTGCTTCCAAGTTTTCATAATCCTCTCATTATCATATTTATAGCTAAACACATCTCTTTTTAGACTCTCTATAGTCTCTACCAAATTTATGTTCTCCTCTTTTCCTTACCCATTCGCATTTTTTTTTGTCCCTGCATTACCCATACCGACATACAACCCCCTCACTTCATATTCATGGTTATAAGTTATTTGTGCATATTCCATGTTCTTGTCTTTTTGCTAATCCTGATTTGTTCTATTTTTTTCTCTTAATTATCCAAAATGTGCATGAAATAAAATTTGTTAGACAAACCAATTAAATAATTCCATAAAATTATGCACAATTTCTTCCCTTTAAGTGCACCCTGCATCCGGTGAACTTAATCCCAAACAACCAATCTTTTGGAATTCCGATAGAAGCCCAATTGTGTTTCCTCATGCCTATATTTTTATTAATCTGACCAAGTTTTGTCTTCATCCAACATCCAAGCTATTAGTTACAACCTATTGAAGTTTTGACTGTTTTTTCGCTTTAGCACTGAATGTTATAGGAATCTTCCTTCTCATCCTGTACACTTTCAGGTATCCAGATTCCCAATTTGGATCCATATATGCCTTTAATGGTTCATTATATTTCTAGAGACTTCTCATGTGCCCCAAAATTACTTATGAGAAAGGATTTATTCCCTCTAGAAGACAACTAGCACCGAAATTTTACCTTGCACTGTTTCCACTGTAACTTTCTCATACGACCTCTATTTTGCAAACAAAATATCTCGTTGGAAATACTTCCTCAAAAAAAATTATTTAAAATGTAGAGACTCTACGTCGCTCCCATGGCTCTTACAATCTCAAAAATTAGAACACCTAAAAACAATGTTTAGGGTCTCAAAAATGCCTTGCAGGATTAAGACACGCAAAACACTATAAAATTCTGACAAATTTCGCTAGTTTCTACTGACCTGTATGTTGATGTGGTATTTTAGGTCCACCTAGCACCCTGAGATGATGCCATGCCATGCCCTTGGAAACCCCCACCCTACCTTGTCAGCCTTCAACACCTTCTACCTTATCTCCTTCATAATCTTTACCTATTTCTTACCTTTATCTAACTTTATAAATAATAAAATAAATTTAAATAATATTACTATATACCCACTCGTACTAGGTTCCACATGGAACCACTAAAATGGGTCATTCCACCAATAGGACCCATCTTCCCTACCAATCATCCACTTGGCACCTACATGGAGGCAGTGGGGATAGACGAGTCCCATTCTACACCTTTATCTTAGCACGCGGACAACATGTCCCCAATCGAATCATATGGATAATATCAGGGCATAATCAATGACTCTAAATGACTTTTCATCCTCAACTTGCATGAGAATTAACAACCCTCTGTGATGTGATGGTGGTTTTCTTCCACGCTATATGGTGTCTTCCCTTTGGCTTCACATCACCAAAATAATTTTTGAAAATTGCTTTGTTCCCATGCGATATCGCTTATGGTATCACTCAATACCACTTCATCTATGCAACACCCACGTCAACCCCAGGCCCACCACTACGCATTGCCAACCCTGCCACCCCAACATAGTGGACTTTCTATCTCATAGATCTAATTATGGAGATGTGAGGATATCTACAGTTGATATTCATTTGGCATGGTGAAGTTGTTGATAGGTTAACAACACCTCATGATCCTACTATTTGTTTCACATTGCCAAGATCTTCCTTGAAAAGCACTTGGTCATGATGTGAAACCACTTATTGTTTCAGTCACCCCACTAGTCCCCCACCTCTGTGGCCTGTCACCTTGCCATAATACCTTCCACCTTGGTTTTACATTTCACCCTTGCCACGTCACCACCACATGGCCTCCATGTCACTACTGATGTCATGTACAAAAAAATACCCAAATTTCAAATTTTTCCAAAACTACATAATTTATAATTTTTTCACAGGTTGTCATTGACGTTTTAAAATTAATATCCCTATGGCCAATTTTTTCCCTATGCATGTCAATTCAATGGGAAAGAACCTAATTCTATGGCATCTAGGAAAGGAAAGGCTGACAAGAGAGAATGAAGATTGGGCATATTTGCTTATCGGATGGTTAGAACATAGCCTACCTATGAAAACAACACACCGAGCATGTGAGTAATATCAACCTCCTCCTTGAACTAGAAGAAGGGCCAAGAAAGGGTATTGAGGAAAAAATAAGGCTAAGGAATGTGAAAAATGATCATCAACTCTATGGATGGGAGGTTTAAGAGGTGGACTATAACTCTCAGAATCATCCAAAAACTGGTAGTACTCGGCTCAGCTGTCAAAGAAAACCCCATTTCTATATTCTCTTTCCTTCTACCATGGAGGATTAATGCACCCAAACTGGTATACTTTTGTGTCAATTCCTCAACGAATTCCACTTCAAAAATCGGGGCTTTTTCCCAATTTCACCCCCATTTCATTCCATATGTTCTGTAACTCCCAAAATTCAACCGATTATAGGTTTAAAGTTCCCCAACAGAGGTTAAACTTGGGTATTTTAACCACTAAATACAATTCTCTCAAAATTGTTGGTATTTTCCCAAGCTTTTCCTAAATCATTTTGTCAAGCAAGTTGCAGACATTCTCCGAGCTTAATTTATATAATTTGATCTTTTGCATGTTGACCAATGGACCATGCAGGCGCAATGTTGAACTTGTGTCTCTAATAGCACAATGTAACATCCCCATCCTTCTAGGTTGAGCCACACCACACAAAAGTTTCCTTTGATACCATTAATTACTTAATATGTTGTTGGAATGAGGGTAGACCTAGGGTTCAACGCTTCAACAATGCACCAACAAAACCCTAACTACCGACCCTTTCGGCAACACTTGTGAAGCAGATGAAGTCTCACATGAGGTAGAGGTAGGGGTGGTTGCAGGACTCAAGTGTCTACAACCTATTTGGGACACAGATCTATGATCACAATACTTAACAGATCACTTAGAAGTCAATATTCATCAGTAATTAACCTTTATTCACATCATAGGATCAAGCCCTTATTATAGAATAGCACAGTATCCAACTATATCTAACACATTCAAGCACTAAGAAAATCAAAATAGATCAAATATGGCATTCATTCATGTTATTAAGCACTAACTACTATTATCAGATGCATTTAACAGACATTACTATACTAAGAATAAATCATATGAAGAACACAACAACCATAATGCACAAAGAAACCATAACACAGGATATACGTGGTTCACCCCAGTGTGGGGCTATGTCCACCAACTCTTGTTCCCTTCTATTATCTTCTATCAATCATCTTACATGCACAAAGCATCAAAAACCTACTCTGTAGAGGACAAGAGATCTGTGCTCACCTCACTAGATCCTCCTTCCCCGAGTTAGGTTACAGCATAAATCTTCTCACAGTTTGTGAGAAAATCACTACAAATGTCCTCCACTTAGCTCTGCAAGTCTCAACATACACTAAGCACAAAGCCTCTTACAATCACCTGCACTTAGCACAACCTACAACTGACAAATGACAACTGACTACTAACTTCTTCTTACATTGCCTAGACTTCTATTTATACATTACAAAAGGGACAAAACATGGGTAAACCCATGGGCCAACATCCCATAACTATTACATAAACCCTAATCCCAAAAATTCCTTAGAAAGGGGCCGATATCCTGAGATATCCACTTCGACTTGCGCTCCGCCTTCGACTAGCCTATCAGAGTCCTAAAATAGGCCAAACATGACCAAGGATCTCCAAAAATTGGTCAAGGGCCAACATGCCCCCAACACTCACCTGTGACTCATCTTGAGTCACTCAAATATGGGTAACCCTACCTCATCAAACTCTTGAATAACTTCCCATGTTATAGGTCCCTCCAAGCATTGTTTTACTGAAGTGACTACTTGTTCCAGCTCTGCTCCTCATCCTTCAATCTCCTCAAAAAGTAGGCAAGCTTCATCCTGGACTGGCTAGATATTCCAAGTCACTTCCATGACTTTGCTCTATATGGCATGGACCTATTTTTGAGACATATGTTGTGCTTGGGATATTTTCATACTCTCAACTATTGATAGGAGTTTCAACTATGCTTGTACTGTTGTTGCTTCCTGCTTTGCCTCCTAGAGCTGTGACTCTAGTGTCTTTAGTTCAAGGTCCTCTATAAGGCCCTCATAAGTATATGCATTGTTAATGCTAAGTTGTTTACATTCCAAGGCTAATGCCTTGATTCTATGGACTATGCTTTGAGCAATTTCTTCTCTCTGGTCTCACACTTCCCGTGAAGTGCTTGGCACTATTTGTAGCTCCAGTTCTGCTACTCTCTGTTGAAGTTGTTGAATGGATTCAACAAGCTTCATGACTTGTTTATCCACTGGGTCTTCTTCCATATTTTACAAGCCTGCCACTGAGAGAAGTTATCAGTTGACTGCTTCTTTAACTTTGACCTGCTCCATGAACAGTTGTTCTTTCTCCTGCTAGATTTGTGCTCTATCCTCTACGAATTTCACTTCTAGATCATATTTTTCATGTTGCACAACTCGACATTGCTTTATGACTTCCTCTTGTGCTTGCTTTAGGGTCGTTGTGGCCTGTTATTTTTCTTCCTTCACATGACCAAGGCAAGCTTCGGTTGCATCATCTATTCTACGGAGTTGGGTAGGCTCATCTCCCAACTCTATTTCTTCTAATGGTGGGGGTGCAATGGACACTGTGTGGTTGGAATGAAGGGCTTGTTGAACCCCTCTCAGCTTTTCTTCAATCCTTTCATACATGGTTTCCTGTTTTTCTTCATTGTGTTGTAAAATAACTTTTGAGGTATCTAATACAACAAAGATGATTAGGTCGATGTCGTCTATCGTGAGCACAGTCTGCATCTTTGTTTTTCTAGCTTTAGACTTCTTACACGATGTAGTTTTCATGGGGGAAACCTTTCTTTTGTTGGATGCTTTAGCCTCATTAATGGGATCCCTAGGCGGTGTGACTTCATCTTGCTTCTTATTGTCTTCTTCTCTATTGTTCTCTTCTTTTTCTACTTCGTCACCACCTCCTCCTCCTAGTGACTCTGGAGCAGTCTCTTTTGATGCGTTGTCCAGCTCCTGTACCTCTTCTTTATTCTTCCTTATGCTACTTCCAGGTGCATCAAACTCTTTGTGAGTGACCATAAAATTTTTGATTAGGTCGAGATTTCACAGTTCGGTCTGGTCGACTGGGATAAGGAACTTTGCGGGCCATTCCTTAGTGATTTCTTCCATTTCCTCCTCTGTAAGCTTGTAGTATGACCGGAGTTCTTCTTTATGCTCATCTCCATGAGTAGTGATATAAATAAAGTGTCTACCTGTGTGGAACTTCACAATAGGCCTAAATATGTGAAGGGTCTTTAGTGTCATATGAGAGAAGGACTCAATAGCCCTCTTCAGCTATAGGTAGTATCCATGGAACACCGCATTCAACTGCCATTTTTTCCCCATGTCGTTGAATACTAGAGCGTGGTGAACTTCGTAGCTAGAGGTTCGAATGGCTCAATGTCATGGAAGGTCACTCCTTATGGCATCTCCCAAGCAATGAACATGATGAGGATCATGAGCTAGCTAAAATGGAACTCATAGCCGTGATCTTGAGCTTCATGGTAGTCCTATTCTAACTGGTTGACTAGGTAACTAGCCCAATTCATTTATAGTCCTTTCACACATTTTCTGGCAAGGTCAACGATAAACCCCGTGACCTGTGTGGGTCTATTCTTCTAGACTAGCTTACCAACAATCAACTGGAAAACAAGGTGTACTATGCTATTCTGAATGGAGTCTACCTTGTATCTTCGCTTCCCCTTATTCACATTTCCATAGGTATCTTTAATCCTATGTGCCATGGCGTGGTCTACGGTCTTCCATGGGTAAAAGTCTTGTGGGTTTGGTCCTTGCATACTTAATCTGGTTATCCTATGGATCAACATTGGATCGATGGTGATGTGTCTGTCCAGCCACAGATAACCACCATGGAAGCATGGCAACAGGAGTTTAGCGCACATGTTAATTGTGTGTATCCCCTTCAGGAGGTACGTAGTAATCAGGGTGTAGTTGAAGTACCATAGGACACTGTCATGACTCACCACACCGTCCAGGGGTGGGATGTAGTTGGGTAGGATGGATGGAATTAGCTTTGCATTATCCAAGTGATTGTGATGCTTAGTGCGTTTCTTGGTCGCAGCTCAGGATGGTCTAGATCCATGAGCATTCAATGAGGAATCTTGCACTCCTCTCATCGATGAAGCTTGAACTCCTACGAACATCACCTTTTGAGCCATGACGCCTATTAGAACTTCTTGGATGGAATTTTCTACTATGCTAATGTCATCTGACATGAACTCTCGAGATCGGATATCTCATATCGATGAACAGACACTCAATGCAATTGATCAGCTGTTGAAGTCTCAATAAACACAACACGGTAATAGTCAGCGCTCTATGGGATCAAAGAATCATGGTTTTCAAAAGTATTCTCGGTTCAACGTTCGACGAGATAAATAGGAAATGTCGTAACAGTTTCTTCCAATGTGTCAAAAAGGCTTAATCAATACAATTCCATCCATTATGGTGCAGTCCCAATGGTCCGATGGCAAGATTTTGGTCCATAACTACTTTTCCAATAGTCATATCGCTCTGTCATGGCGAAGTGCCAATCTACGTTGTTCTGATATTCAGACAAAGTTCAAATTCTGAAACCTTCCTTCTGCGAATTCTTCTTTGGAGCTTCTTGTAATTTTTCTAACTTTGCTTTCTTATTGGTGAGCTTTCTATCCTTCTTTCCTATAATCTGAGTTACTGGGTTCCTCTTCCCATTTTGATTCTTATCTTCTCTTGGCATAGTAACTTCGCGTTGTTGATGATCTTTCATAGGGTTCAAGGAAAATACTTCTTCTATGTTTGGGGTAGGTGCTCTACTCTCCTGTATGGACAAGTTTTGCAAGTTTGTCTATGTTCTTTCATCTTCAACATCCAAGTCTCTGTTCCTTAGTAGCTTCGAATTGTTTTCATGTTCTTCTATCAAGTGCACTATTCTCCTAGTCATGAAATCCTTTAATTCTTTATTTTTTTGTTCTAGAGCTTCCTCTTCTTCTTTTCTTCAGATTTGATCTTTCTCAATCCAGGTTTTTCCCAACAACATAGAAAATGGGGCGTTGTTCTCAATAAATTTTATGACCTCAAATTCTTCCTATGTTGATGATCCATGAGCACTCATAGATATCTAGGTAATTCTTCCACATAGGGTTATCAAATTCCCTTTAAACAATCCAATTCCTCCCAACGAATGAACCATAGATGGCTTTCCCAATGTTTCCCAAGTTCTTTCTATCATAATATTCACCTGTGTTTCATCATCCAGAAAATAGTCTATGTCGAAGTCTCCTATTCTTGCTTCTATGCACTCTTTTTTTTTTTAATATCTCTAATAAATTGATGTCTCTATGATCATTCAGGGTTTCTATCATTTGTAGTAATACAGTCTCTGATTCTTTCTGGGGTTTTGCCATAGTCTTAGTCTATTGGCCTTCCTAATGATTTTCTTGTTCCATATTCATTCTTTCAACTTTAGCAATCATTCTAGGGAAATCCAGAACTTCATGATCCATAGATTTACAACAAATACAACTAGGTACTCTACCAGGGCATTCCTTAGCAAGATGTCTCGGCCTTCTACAACTATAGCAAAGGTTTAATCCCCTCTTTCTCTTAAATGATCCTGAGCCTTTCATGTACTGCGCACTAGGATCATAGTAAATAGCCTGCAAAAAATTCTTTCTAGGATACAACATCAATTTGTTAGTCCAAACATTATTTCTATGCATAGGAATAACATATCTTTCACTATTTCTATCAAATCCACTTATATCATATCTTCTTTCTTCTAACTGTTCCCTAGTTTTCAGACTAGGAAAAAATCTATCAAGCATTCCTAGATACATTCTTTCAAAACAAAAAAATCCACTTATATTGATTCTAGTAAAGCACAAATCTTTTAGATCTTACCTCTTTAATAAAAAAAATCATTGTTCTTACCTTTAGCAGGGCACAAAGCTTTCAGATCTTGCCATTTTTTCTTCAGATATGGTTCCTTTCTTGGCACAGAGCTTCGCAAGTCAAGTGAAATACTGCACACTACAATAGCAGATCTACACACAAAGATTTTTCTTTTCCTTAGTTCCCATCAATTACAGTTTCAACTCCTAGGCAACAAAACCATTTGTTGGCATGGAGTTAGACCCAGGGTTCAACACTTCAACATCGCACCAACAAAACCCTAACTATCAACCCTTTTGGAAACACCTTTGAAGTAGATGAAGTCTCCTATGAGGTAGAGGTAGTGGTGGTTGCAGGACTCAAGTGTATACAACCTAGCTAGGACACAGATCTGTGATAACAATACTTAACATAACACTTAGCAGTCAATATTCATCATTAATTAACATTTATTCACATTGAAGGATCAAACCCTTATTATAGAATAATGCGGTATCCAACTAGATCTAACACATTCAAGCACTAACCACATAAAAATAGATCAGATATGGAATTCATTCATGTTATTAAGCACTAAGCTACTATTATCATATGCATTTAACAGACATTACTATAATAAGCATAAATCATATGAATAACACAACAACCATAATGGACAAAGAAACCATAACAAAGGATATACTTCATTCACCCCAGTGTGGGGCTATGTCCACCAACTCTTATTCTCTTCTATTATCTTCTATCAATTGTCTTACATGCACAAAGCATCAAAACCCTACTCCGCAGAGGATGGGAGATCTGAGCACACCTCGCCAGATCCTCCTTCCCCGGGTTAGGTTATAGCACAAATATTCTCATAGTCTATGCACAAATCACTACAGATGTCCTGCACTTATCTCTGCAAGTCTCAACATACACTAATCACAGAGCCTCTTACAATCATTTGCACTTAGCACGAATTACAACTAACAACTGACTACTGGATACTGACTACTGACTTCTTCTTACATCACCTATCCTTCTATTTATACATTACAAAAGGGACAAAACATGGGTAAACCCATGGGCTAACATCCCATACACGTTACATAAACCCTAATCCCAAAAATGCCTTACAAAGGGGTCGAGATCCCACAATCTCCACTTCGACTTGCGCTCCGCCTTCAACCAGTCTGTCAGAGTCCCAAAATATGTCAAACATGACCAAGGATATCCAAAACTTGGTCAAGGGACAACATATTCCCTACATATGTGATTAAATACGCATTTCTAACAACATACAATTCATGCATAAATATGTATAATTAATCATAACATAATTAACATAAACATACCCATTATTCAACATGTCAATACACATTAAAGAACACTTATCTTTTAATTAAAAACATCAATTGGATGCAGGACTGAGACGCTCCTCCCAGCCTATACTTTTTTGTTCATAAATGCTCAACATTAGGTCACCCCCAAGAAAGGGCTACAAATCCACCAGGAAAAAGGATTTCTAATCCAACATAAGATCTAATCAAAAACAATATAAAGCACCGGTGCAGGTGCCAACTCCAACAATATTTCCCAACTCACAACCTCTCATTCCCCACAGCCCATCCCAACCAAGAAGTGTACCCCTTCTCTGGTCAAAAATACTTTGAATGTCCCACTTACCTTCCATGGATTTAGCAACAGGCCATCCAGGAAGTCTCAGAGCTCTATGGCACCTAGAACACAAGATTTCTCAAAGAGTTCAACACTCACCAGCCCAGCACACAGAGAAACTATCCCCAACAATTCTCTCACCCAAGGAGAATGCTTCACGAGCCTCCCAACATGTTTCTTCAACCCAAACTGCCAAGGATTTACAAGGTAACCAAATTTAGATCTCTCTTTGCAAGGTACAAATGATGGAATGATAGAGTGAATGACGAAATTACCCTAATTCCCAACAATATATTTTCATTCTCTTAACTCGATAGTTGTCACCTTATGAATGACCTTTGAATCCACTTGGTGACTCATTCCCAACCTTTAGGAACTTAGGATAAAATTATATCACATGAATTTTCAATTTAGGGATAACATTATGTTGGCCCTTAACCAAGTTTTAGGAGAACCTTGGTCATGTTTGGCCATTTTTCACACTTCAATAGGATGGTTGAATACAGAGCACCCAAGTGAAGAGGAGATCGTGGGATCTCACCCTTTTTATGGGATTTTTGGGTTTTAGGTTTTATGTAATGGGTATGGGATGTCGACCCATGGGTTTACCCATGTTTAGGCCCTTGTTGTAATGTATAAATAAGTAGCCATGCGATGTAAGAGTAGTTCAATCTGTGTGATTGTAGGTATAATTAGCTTTGTGCAAGAGCTTGTGGAGGTTACTAAGTGTGAATAGTTGTGAATGCTTCATGCATATTGAGCCTTGGAGAGTTAAGCGCAAGTGATTGTAAGAAGGCTTTGTTCTTTGACCTACTCGGGGAAGGATTATCTAGCGAGGTGCGTGCAGATCTCCTGTCCTTGCAGAGTTGGATTTATGGCTTGGTGCATGTAAGAAGATTGGAAGAAACTAATAATAAGAGAAGAATATTGGTGGATGTAGCCCCACACTGGGGTGAACCACATATATCCTGTGTCGATGTTCTTTGTGCTATGTGTTCATGTGTTCATTTTCTTAGTGCACTACTCTTGATGTATGGTAGATAGGTCTATGAATTCTTAGTTCTTATTATGTGAATGAATGTTAGATCTAATATTATGCTAAGAGCTTAGAGTGTTTGATATGTTAATACAGTGCTGATCTATAATAAGGGTTAATCTGCGATGTGAGTAAGGGTTAAAGACTAATGAATGTTAATTGATAAGTGATCTATTAAGTACTGTGATCATAGATCTCTATCCCAGCTAGGCTGTAGACACTTGAGTCTTGCAACCACCCCTACCTCTACCTTGGGTGAGACTTCATCTACTTCGTAGTTGTTTCTGAAAGGGTTGGTAGTTAGGGCTTTGTTGGTGCTTTGTTGAAGTGTTGAACCATGGGTCTGCCCCTATGCCAACAAATGGTTTTGTTACTAGGAGTGAAACTTTGATTGCTGGGAACTGAAAGAAAGAATAATCTATGTGCGTAGATATGTTGTTGTAGTGAGCAATATTCTACTTGACCTGTGAAGCTCTGTGCTAAAAAGAGAAGTTTGGTCCAAATAAAAGAGGTAATATCTTAAATCTGTGTTCTCTAGAAAAGGTAATATAAGTGGAAAATTTTGTTTCAAAAGTATGAATTTAGGTATGTTTGATAGATTTTGTCCTAATCTGAAAACTAGGGCACAACTATAAGAAAGAAGATTTTATATGAATAAATCGGATAAAGTTAGTGAAATATATGTTATTCCTATGCATAGAAATAATTTTTGGACTAACAAGTGGATGCAGGATCCTAGAAAGATTTTTTTGCAGGTCCGGCACTATGATCCCAGTGCATAGTACAGAAAAGGTTAGGGATTGTTTAAAATAAAGAGAGGCTTGACACTTTGTTATATCTGCAGAAGACCGGGACATATTTCTAAGGAATGCCCTGGTATAGGTCTTATTTGTCTTTGTTGTAAAGCTATTGGACATGAGGTTTTGGATTTCCCTAGAATGATTGATAAAGTTGAAAAGATGAACATGAGACAAGAAAACCATGAGGAAGTTCAAGAGACTAAGAATATGCTAGAACACCAAAAAGAATCAAAGACTATATTATTGCAGATGAAAGAAACATTGAGTGATCATAGAGACATCAGTTTACCAGAGATCTTAAAAGAGGAGTGCATAGAAACAAGAATAGGAGACTTCGACATAGACTATGTATTGGATGAAGAAACACAAGTGAATCTTATGCTAGAGAGTACATGGTAAATTTTTGGAAAGTCAGATATGGTTCCTTCATTAGGAAGGATAGGATTGTTTAAAGGAAAGATGCTAACCCTATGTGGAAGACTTACTCATGTACCTATGATTTCCCTTGGAACATCGACAAAAGAAGAATTTGAGGTAGTTAAGTTTGTTGGGAACAACACCCCTTTTGTACTTTTGTTAGGAAAGACCTGTATTAAGAAAAATCAAATCCAAAGGAAAGAAGAAGAGGTAGCCACATAACAAAAAAAGTAAGACTTAAGGGATTTCATGGCTAGGAGAATAACACAACTAATAGAAGAACAAGAGGACAAGTCGAAGAAACCGAGGGTCGGATATTTAGCTATCAGAGTTGACATAATGCAAGAAGGATTAAAGAACCTATCCACACAGGAGAGAAGAGCACCTACCCCATAAGTAATAATATTAGAGGCATTCCACTTGAACCCTGTGAAAGACCCTCAACAATGCGATGTTACTATGATAAGAGTATATAAGAATAAAAATGGAAAGAGTAATACAGAGACTCAGATCATAGGAAAGAAGGCTAGAAATCTTAGTAAGAAGAAAGAAAATTTAGAAAAATTATAGAAAGCCACAGAGAGTACTTCGCAAAAGGAAGGCTGGCAGAACTTGAACCTCGTCGGAATAGCAGAACAACGTTGAAGGGAATTTCAACTTGGCGAAGCTATGTGACCGTTGGAGCCATCCCGGCCATTAGAACGATGCTCTGGAACAGCTAGAACCACAATTATTTCCGAAAATATCATCATTGGACCATTCAAACTGTACCACAATGGATGAAATCGTATTGATTGAGGCATTCATTCCCATTGGAGGAGTTCGTTACGATATTGCTTCTTTAATCCGTCGAATGCCTCACTGGGGACAATTTTGCAAACTGAGATATTCACGCCCATAGAGAATTGATTACTATCGCATTGTGATTTTGAGACCTCACCATCTATTTTGTTTACCTTTAGCACCCATTCGTCTACCCGAGATAACTGACCACGAGCGTGCATGTTGGGCGAACACAACACACTAGAGAAATCAGTGGAAGAGATCTTAATAGACCTTATGGATGAGAAGGTCATGTCTGCAGGAGTGCAGGCCTCATAGACAAGAGGATTTCAAGCATCCCCATCGAATGGACGTCGATCTGAGCCATCCTGAACCATGACGGAGAAGAGAAGCAAGCATCGTGACGATATTGAGAATGAAAAGCAGATCCTGTCGGTCTTGCCCGACTACATCCCAACCTTGGCTGGCATGGTTAGCCATGACAGTTTCCCAAGAGATTTTGATTACACCCTCATCATGGCATACCTCTCGAAGGGGATACGCACAGTAGGACCACAATTGGGATAGATCCCCGCTCTTAAGATAAGAGAATTTAACCTGGGATATAGGAATAATTACGCGATGCTCGCACCACATTGCTACCTGATGAAAATGACAGGGAAGAAGCCGAAGATAGTTCCCCAGTCATGGATCAAGGAGATCGCGAGGTCAACAAAATTGAATTTCATGAAAATCACACACTTCTACAGACATCAGGAGGTTAACGTGTGCATTAAACTCCTCCTTTCATGCTTCCATGGTGAGTATATGTGGTTCGATAGGTGCATCACTGTGGATCCAGCGCTGATCCACCTGATCATCGGACTAAGCATGCAAGGACCATATCTGCCCTAGTTTTACCCAAGAAAGACATCAGATGGCTCCTTGGCACAATGAATTAAGGAGGTGTATCGTGATGTAGAGAAGGGGAAGCGAGGCTACAAGGTAGCCTCCATCCAGTATGGCAAAGTGCGCCTATCATTTTAGATGATAGCAAGCAAGCTCGTCGGGAATAACAGACTGACGTAAGTCATGGGGTTCATCGTCGACCTCACAGGGAAGTGTGTTGAAGGGATGCAAATGAACTGGGTGTGTTACCTCGTCAATGAGTTGGAGAAGGACTATTGCGAAGCATAGGACCAAGGCTACGAGTTCCACTTTAGTTGGTTGTTGATCCTAATTGCATTTTTCGCTTGGGATATGCCAGAGTGAGAAACATTCCCTAAAGTCAATCCATCAGAAACATTGGTCATGAGTTTCACCACCCTGTGGTATTCGAGCGACATGGTGAAGCAATGGTATTCAAATCCAGTGTTCCACGCCTACTACTTACAACTAAATAGGGCCATTGAATCCTTCCCTCGCATGACGCCGAATACAATCCATCGGTTCAGTCCACTCGTGAAGTTCCACACAAACCGACACTTCATATATATTATCGCACGTGGAGATGAAAACAAGAAGGAGCTGCAGTCATACTATAAATTGACTACGGAAGATATGGAGGAGATAACCAAGGAACAACCTACAGAATTCCTTATACCAGTTGAATATATAGAACTCTTCAACCCCGACATCATTGGAATCCCTTTGGTCACCCAGATGGAGTATGATGGACAGGGTAGTGGAAAGAAGAAGAAGAAAAAGGAGGAAGTGTAGGACATTGACAGTGAGGGCAAGGAATACACATCGGAGGAAACTGCGTCTGATTCACTTGGAGAAGGAGGAGGTGACGAAGTAAACCAAGAAGAGGAAGTGAAAGAAGACAAGCAGGAAAAGGGAGAAGTTACACTGCTAAAGGATCCCCTCATAAAAGCCAAGACATCAAAGAAAAGGAAGGGTTCTCCAAAGAAACCCTCGACACAGAAGAAGTCACGAGCCAATAAGCCTCAATCACAGAATGTGCTCACAGTGGGTGATATTGATCTCATCATCATAGTTGTAGAAGATAATTCAGAGGATATCTTGTAGTGAAACAAAGTAAATCAGGAGATGATGTATGACAAAATTGAGGCAGAGATGAACGGGGTACAACAAGATCTCTATTCGAGCCGCGCAGTTTCTACTATGCCATAATCATCAGAAGGTATAGAATTAGGGGATGAGCCTGCCCAACTACGCAGATTAGAATATGTGACAGAGGCTTTCCTTCAATGAGTACAAGAAGAAAAATAACAAGCCACAGAGACCTTGAAGCAAGCAAATGAGGAAGCCTTAGAGAAACTTTGGGTTGCGCAACAAGAGAAAGATGACCTCCGGGCGAAGTTCGAAGTGGAAAGATAAAAAATACAAAAAGAGAAAGATCAGTTGCTCATAGAGCAGATTTAGTTAAAGAGGTCGTCAATAGAGAATTTCCCTCTTTGTTAGGCTTGGAACAGATGGAATAAGAGACAGCTAAGAGCCAAGTGGGGAAGCTCATTGAGGCCATTCAACATCTTCAAGCAAGAGTAGCAGAGTTAGAATTGCAAGCATTTTTTAGCACTCCATAGGAAGTGCGATATCAGAGAGAAGAAACTGCCAGGAGAGCAGTCGAAAGAATCAAGGCATTAGCTTCAGAATGCAAGCAATTAAGTAACCGAAGCACTTAGAACTATGAGTGCCTTGCAGAAGACTTGGAGATGAGGATATTGGAGGCATAGCTCTAGGAGGTGAAGAAACATGCATCGACTCGGTAAGCATAGTTAAAGTTGTTTTTAGAAATAGAGAAGATGAAAAGGTCGTAGGAGCAACGTGCAGTTTAGCAGCAGGTCACCGCCATCCAGAGTAGAGTCATGGAGGTGACCTAGAGACTCTAGTCAGTGCAGAATGAAGCCTACACACTTTTTGAAGAGATCGAGGGACAAGGTGCACAATTGGAATAGGTGGTCACCATAGTAGACCAGTGCCTGTAAGGGCCTGGCACCGAGCAAGTCATTCAAGAGTTTTCCAAGAAGGAGGCTCTGGCGAAGCAGCAGGTTGAGGCAACTCAAGCTAAGATCAAGACCTTTGAAGTAGATTTTCCCAGATCAGAGTGACTCGGGACGAGACATTGGTCAGTGTTGGGGTGTTGTTGGCCCTTGACCAAGTTTTGGGAGAAACCTGGTCACGTTTGACCATTTTTGGCACTTCGATAGGCTGGTCGAAGACGGGGCGCCCAGGTGAAGCAGAGATCATGGGATCTCGCCATTATTGTGGAATTTTTAGGTTTTAGGGTTTTTGTGATGGGTATGGGATGTCATCCCATGGGTTTACCCATGTTTAGGCCCTTGCTGTAATGTATAAATAAGTAGCCAAGTGATGTAAGAGTAGTTTAATCTATGTGATTGTAAGAAGGATTTTTGCTTTGAACTACTCAGGGAAAGAGGATCTAGCGAGGTGCATGCAGATCTCCTATCCTTCCAGAGTTGGATCTATGGCTTGGTGCATGTAAGCAGATTGGAAGAAACTAATAAGAAGAGAAGAATATTGGTGGACGTAACCCCACACTATGGTGAACCACATATATCCTGTGTCGATGTGATTTTTGTTATGTGTTCATGTGTTCATTCTCTTAGTGCACTACTCTTGATGTATGGTAGATATATCTATGAATCCTTAGTGCTTATTATGTGAGTGAATGTTATATCTAATATTATGCTAAGTGCTTACAGTGTTTGATCTGTTAATGCTGCGCTGATCTATAATAAGGGTTAATCTGCGATGTGGGTAAGGGTTAAAGACTAATGAATGTTAATTTCTAAGTGCTCTGTTAAGTATTGTGATCGCAGATATGTGTCCCATCTAGGTTGTAGACACCTGAGTCTTACAACCCCCCCTTCCTCTACCTCAGGTGAGACTTCATCTACTTTGCAAGTGTTGCCGAAAGGGACAACAATTAGGGCTTTTTTGGTGCACTATTGAAGAATTGAACCCTGGGTCTGCCCCCATGCCAACACATTATAATATTCCCTTGGCTTAAGCCCCCTTGACTTATCCCCTCTTCCTACAATCTTATCCCCTATAACATTCTGGTTCTAACCCTTATAAACTATAATGTATTATATAAATATGACTTAGGCTAGTAAGTTGGTAAAGTTTAAAAGGGACCAGAGTGCTTAGGAAATGTAACACTTCCTATACATTAATAAAATACATCATTGGCTGCAAGACCGACAATGGAAAAAGAGATAGAGGGATATGATTCCACGAGAGAGGGGGCTTGAGGGGCTAAGTTTTGTTATTATTATTTTATTTACCCATAATTGATTTTATGGAGAAGAGTGTTACACATCAAATTTACTCACTTTGATAGTGTCGCAAGTGTCGTCATTACAAAGGTTGCAAGTGTCGCATTTTTCTCACAAGGTCGCAAGTGTCACATGTTGATCACAAGTGTCGCAAGTGTGTCAGGAAAGCATATTTCCATGATGCCTATGTTGTGCCTATAACGACATGAGAAAGACACTTGAAACACCTCAAACATATGATTTGGAAGAGGAGAAATGAGTCAACAGTCTTGCAAACCTTTTTCCATCTGAAAGCACCTCAAAAACTGATTTTTTGGAGAGGAGCACTCCCCCTTACACTATCTCGGAGCATCGACGCTCCCCCTTACACTGTCAGGCAGTGTTATAACGCTCCCCTGGCCCTTTTGAAGGAGCGCTATAGATTTTGAGAGCGTTGGCTCCCCCTAAATCTTACTAGGGAACGCTACAATGCTCTGATGGCCCTTTTGAGGTAGCGCTACCTATTCTGGGAAGTTGTTAAGCTATTGAGATGAATGGGGGAAGCATCTTTTCATTCTTGGAAAGCAGTTGAGCTTGAATCCCTAGTCCAGCCATGATCCTAGGGTAGATCCTCAACTGAAGGAGGAAAATCCTCACCTTCCCCAAGGATATCTCAAGTGGTTAAATCCTCTCCAAGACTATATAAGAAATCTTTCTAATGGTGAAAGAAGATTGGAAATGGAGAATTACACCAAACTTATGATCTCATAAGTGGTGTTGGAGCTGATTGGAAAGGAGGAAGAATTGAACATATGAAACTTATGATCTTGGAGGAAATTTACAGTCAGCCAAAGGAGAGTGATCATTGAAGCTGCTATTATCCAGGTTGTGGATCTTTCAGGCAAGGGTTAGACAAAGGGGACTTGACGAAGCTGTTGCATTTGCATCTATGATTGTAAGTACTGTTGTCGTTATTCTCATTAATATGACACGCTTGGCCTGTTTCTTTCTAGTTTGTGTCTAATGTTACATGAACTTGTCATTTATTGATAGATCTATTTTCAAGCTAATGTCAATAGAGTAGGAAGTGGTCGTATCTTGTTTTTTCCACAGGACTCGGCGAGGAGAGAAGGATTGGAGCGCAACTCGGAGCGTGCAGGGACAAACGTCGATTAAAAGGTACTTCTGTTATCCTTCCTTCTCATGCATTAGTTTAGATAGATTTGAAAGGAAGTCAGTGTCCA
>JZKD02S1602867.1:172309-182989 GCA_000966675.3 Picea glauca
ATGTCCAAATGATGAAGAAAGAAGAAGATTGTGAGAAACTTGAACAAGAAGTTGTCTCATTAAGGAAGAGCTTAAGAAACTCTCAAGTGCCAAAATACTTAACACATCTTGGATGCATGGGTGAAACTTCATACAAAGTAGATGTAAATACCAACAAGAAGGTTGAAGAAAGACCAACACAGACAGTTGATGAGAAGTGGACCAGGATACCAGAAAGAAGGAATGATTACAAAAGAGATAAATATCCAAGAAGACATCCTACATTCAAGAATCAAAGAAGCTTCAATCAGTATGAAGGAAACTATAGAAGAATAGATCATGAACCCATATGGACTGCATCACAAAGAATCCCACTTACTCCAAGGTATCAAAATTGCCTTCTTGGTCATTGTTATACTTGCAAAATTTTTTGACATAAGGCAATTAATTGCAGAATCAATGAAAGGAACACATACATAAGAAACTTGAATGGTGTAAATAGAAGATATGGAAATAATCGTGGATTTTTCAACATAAGTTGTAATTCATTTCCCCCATTGATGGACAAAAATATTGAATCCTACAAATGTAATTATATTGGTCACAAAGCATGAGATTGTAGATATATGAATGAAGATGTCCCTATGCCAACCACAATATGGAGAAGGAAAGAGATTCCAAACAATGAATGTTATCAAACAACATTGACCGCTAAAGAATGTAAAGAAGAAGATGAATGGTACATAGATAGTGGATGTTCTTCACACATGACCGGGGATCAAGACAAATTCATCAGCTGGAAGAGAAAGGGTGGCAATGTTTCATTTGGAGATGACTCATCTGCCAAAATACTTGGAGAAGGTGTAGTAGATATTGGAAGAAAAAATGTAAAAGCAAAGAATGTCCTATTGGTTGAAGACTTGAAGCATAATCTACTCAGTGTTAGTAAAATGTGTGATCAAGGATACATTCTTACGTTTGACTCCCGAAAATGTAAAATCAGAGAAAATAACTTGGGAAGATTGGTTGAAACTACAACAAGAAGACCAAGTAACATATATGTCCTAAAACCATGAAAAATCTCCAAGGAAGAAAGAGACCATAAAAATGAAGTGTTATTAAGTGTTATATGTTCAGGGGGAGCAACCCCAAAGAAGAGAGTTACCTTTTTCCATTAAAGTTAGGGGGAGCAGCCCCACCCTTTTCCATTGATGTCAAAGGGGGAGATAAATTGGGATCATGATGACAGGGGGAGAATGAGTGTTGACATCAATGACAAAGGGGGAGATTGTTGGAAGATTGGTTGTTGTCATTGATGTCAACCCTAGTCATGGGTTTTGGACCGTAAGATTGATGAAGGTATTTGGACATGAAGGAGAATGCACTTGCAGATACAACACCCATGGATGGATAGTATACATCATGTTGTTTTTGGTGGTATGTGGCATGTCACATGGATCCTCATGGTTGAGGAGATATGAATTTTTGAAGATGACAAAGTGAATTGAAGAAGGAAGTACATGTAGGCCCTGAAGATATTAAAGAAAAGAATTACAAAATAAGAAAGTGTCAGGTCGGCCCTAATGTTAAAATAAAGTGACATAAATGGTATAAATAAATATCATTATACATTCATTTGATACACAAGTCGAATTTCAGAGGAAATCACAAGTAAAGAAGGCCGGATTTCAAGGGAGGATGAAGTCTTTTGGTGATGTGTTCTAAGGTATGTTATTTTCAGGTCATCTTACCATTTTTTCTATAAATTTTTTTCTAGAACAATTCAAATGGTGAAATTGATATGGTATTTAGAAGACATATCAAGGTACCTTTGGTAAAAATTTAATCTCTTGATTCACTATAATTATGGAGATACACTATGTGGAAGATAGGGTTTGTGACCAGTCCTGAAGCTAGTTAATAAACAGGTGTTCCAGGTAAAATAGTCATAACTTCTTCATAGAGAATCCAAATGACGTGGGAAAAATTGCATGGGAAAGAATATGAAATTTAGTTTCATGTGTGTGAGTTTCTGAATCTGATGTTAAATATTGAGCCCGAGGAATTCTATACAAGTTCAGTCTCCTGAATAAACTAGAATTGAACAAGGTCTACCATTCTCTCTATAACTTCTTTTTGGGGAGGATTCAAGGAGTGAAACTTGGTGAAGTTTCAGAGAATAAATTGAATAATATTATCTATAGGATGAGATTATTCCAAGAATTGAATAATTTCAGATATTGAAGAAGTCTCAGGAAGCATCATCAGGTTCTATGTGATGGTTGGTTGATGGTGATGATTTAATGTGAAGTTTTATTATCTCTTGTATATTCTTGGGTGAAAGGAAGGGGAAAGGATGGAGAGTTCAAATCTCTCTTGATATTGGAGGATTGTATCTTCCTCTTGGAGGTTTATCCCTCCCTTTATATTTGGAAGTTGTAGGTACCTTTGGAAGTCATTACTTCCCTTGAACAATAACTATTGATTATTTCTCATATATTGTGCATGGTGTATTGTGGTGTATTTGTGTAACTCTTATACTATTGTTCATTGCTCATTGGATATAGTTGAATGGTTTAAGTATAAGTTGAAAAAGGTTTTAAATTCTACTTGATACTGATTCACCCCCCTCTCAGTATCAACACTTGGATATGCATATAACATGCTGGTGAACTTAGAATAGTTTGTTATTATGAAATAATGTTTGCGAATGACTAAATATGGATTATGTATTTAGGAAAAATGATATAGCAGGGTTAAATATGTGGATGTTATTGTTGCTTATAATTTGCATCGAGGTGAAGACCGATGAGTATGGAAGGAACGGTGATCAAAATGATGAAGGGGGAATTCTATGAGCTTCTACAAATATCAGTTGGTTAGAAAACAAGAAGTTGGTTGGTAACAACCAAGCAGGTATTCATTTAGCTTCCATTGATCCATACATGTTGAAGGGGATCGAGGTAAATATTCCCTCAATTAATTTTCAATATTTAAATTGATATGTAATGGCTAAAGTCCTAGAGTGTGTAAGTGTTGTTGATGCTATAATGCACTTAGATAAAATGCCAGTAGCATATTATGTTGTGATTGCTTATGGGATCATAACCAGGTTCATTAAGGAGACATAATCCTTATATAACAATGAATACCCATAGAACTAGTCATGTGTGAGACCATAATATGGTTGGATATGGAAGGGATATAGCGCTATGTGAGTTCTTGATGGTATCTACTGTATATCTGATGTTTGGATTGCAACCTCTTTGCCAACACTAAAGAGAAATTAAGGATTATATTCTTGGTGTTGTGTTTGGGTGGAAAAGGAAGGTAACCAAATATTTAAGCAAGTAATAGGAAGTGTGTGGATGTTGTGTTGAATCGTTGTCCAAAACTTCCAACTCATCATGGTGTAATACATGACATAGTTATGTGGTATTATGTAGTCCATGCATGGATGCATTGTGTATATGTGACCATGCGTATTGGCACATTGATTGTTATCTTATTAATTGTTGCATTATGAAAAGTCTGTATGACTGATAATACATGTGTATGTAATGATGAGTTCATTCCAAATGATAGTTGGATTAATAGAAGTAATTGAATTATAGTTGTAAACAATTCTGAGAGCACTTTGTGATTTTGTTTTGAATCGGTGCCATGAAAATATATATCTTGTACATGAGATATTGACAATTTGTTTGGCTGACGAATGTTGAAATTGCAGGAGGAAAGGGGTATGGGATATGGAAGTGTTGTAAGCTCATAAATAAGACCAATTCCTATTGTTGCAAGAGTCAAATTGTTATGAGCAGAAGCTCATGTCTAGAATTTTTATTTTTCCTATATAAAACAATTTTGGGAATTATGATTTGATAATTACTGACAAATTGTTTTGGCCGAATGTAAATTGAAGAAATTACAGGTAAAATGGTCTTGGATATGGCAGGGATGTAATCCCATAAGGAATACTGATATCTACAGGTGTAGAGCCAGCCATTATGAGAAGAAAGATCATGCTTGGAAAATTGTATTTTCCTGTATAAAACAAATTTGACATTTACGTTTGAAATGGTTATAATTATATCTCATGATGACTGTATGTGTATAATACAGATGAGATGTTGGATATGCAAGTTGGAAAGCATGGAAAAGGCTATTATTGTGACATGAGAACCTTGTTTCCCTAGAAAACTTCTTGTGCAAGAGAACCTTGGTCAGGCAAGATGGATCGCCTAAGGGACAGCATAGGAGAAAAGGGGATGCCTGAGCCTGGGCCTGGAAAGTGAGTGACAACAAGGAAGAGGAGACTTTGATAGATCTTGATTGGGGTCATGCACACAATGAGTACGCCAAGGAAAAAAGTGAGCCAAGTTAACGAGACAACCATATGGATGCAGACCCATGAACCGCACAGATAAGTATTGTATTGGATTATGAAAATTTATTCTTACAATATGAGAAAGAATGGGAATTTTATGAACAAATTTTGAACTGACATGCTCTCTAATTTGAAATATTGTAAGAAAATGAGGAATGTTGAATATCTAGAAAAGTACCATACTATGAGAGAAAAGACGGTGATGTTGGAGAAACTAAATGACAAAGGCATGGAAGGAAGAAAGTCCAGTGGACTTGCTACAACTGGAGTTCTGGAACCTACAACTCTGAAACTTCCTGACTGAGTGCACTAAAGCCAGGGAGAAGTGGAACATCTTGAGGGACTGCATGGAAGAGAAAGGTGTTCATTTATTTGGGTTGTGCAGGGCTGAGAGGGAAGGAGAGGTTTTTGGTTGGAACTGCTTCCAGAAATATAAATTCTGAAGATCATCATACATGTTTTGGGTCGGAATGCCTATGCATACATGTTTTAGGCCAGAGTGCCTATGTATATAATATTGGGTTGGATTTCCTGTGTGAATTAAGGCAAGAGAGCCTGGAATTGTAATGTTAATAACATTTGAATGGTGTTGTGCACTAAGGACAGTGCCAAAATAAGGGGAGGGGGATGTAACATCCCAGTTCTAACCCTTATAAACTATAATGTATTATGTAAACATGACTTAGGTTGGTGATCCGGTAAAGTTGAAAAGGGATCAGAGTGCCTAGGACATGTAACACTTCCTATACATTAATAAAATACACCGCTGGCTACAAGACTGACAAGGAAAAAAGATATAGGGGGCTATGATTCCACCAGAGAGGGGGCTTAAGGGGCTAAGTCTTGTTATTATTATTTTATTTACGCTTAATTTATTTTATCGAGAAGAGGGGGTTACATGAGATTATTGGGTGGGAGGCCATGTGGCTCTTGTCTTCATGTAATTATTTAAACATCCCTTGGGGGATTTTTTGGGGTCTTTCTTCCCTTCATTCATCCTCTTCTCACTGATTCACTTTTTCTTCTTTCTCTTCACTCACTACTGCTAGTTTATGTGCTCTTGGGCTGAGCATGGAAACGAATGGAAGGAAGAGGAGAGCCATCATTGAATGGATTTAATGGTTTATTGATCATTCCCAGAGGGAATGGATGCCTGTGTGCATGAACTTGATGGCAGTTTGGATGGAATTGTCCACAGCTGAGAGTCCTTGGAATTTCCAGTAGGGATATTTCCTTACCAGTAGCACTGGAGCCCTGGAGAGAAATGGAACAACCTCATGGGCTGCATGAAAGAGAAAGGTGTTCATTTCTTCGAGTTGTGCAGGCTGAGGTGGAAAGAGAGATGTTCATTAGAATTTTTATGAGGTTGGGAAAATCGAGAGTTACTTATCCAACTAATGTGTATTTAGACTTGGCCTAGGACCCGTCCTTGTGGATTCATATCCTTGTCTCGGGGGTGACATGTTTTTGAGAGTAAATGAACAACAATGTCTACGCTTGGGAGGGTCCTTGGTCTGCAACCAGTTGGTGAACGTTTACTTGAAAAGATAAGTGATCTCTATGTTTTTTGTTTAATGTATTCCACTATGTATTTAATTATCTCTGGGATATGTATTCTAATGTTCCTGTCTGCTAGTTATTTCATATGCATGGAACGATGTTTATCTCTTTTATGCTGTGGCATGGATCTTGTCTTATGCATGTGGTGTGAATGCTCCTAACATTGTTGATAGGCCCTTTGTCTTCGAATTAGATATCATAGAAATGAGTCTTGGTACTGCAGCATGCCTAGCCTATAGGTGGTTGGGTGTGTTGTAGCTTGTTTAAGTGGCGTAGCTCGACCTCTGGGTGGTTGGGTATGTTACATCCCCCTTTCCCTCTCGTGGATTTATGACCCCCCATACTCTTTCATTTTATTTGGTCTACAATAGTGATGTATTTTATTAATATCATCAAGTGTTATTACATATTACAATTGTTAGGCTCGATGTCCTTTAATCCCACAGGCTCTTGGCATAAATATCACAGACACTCTAGCCTCAAAACATATATAGAAAGGCACTCTAGCCCAAAACATCATGGCTCACTAACCATTAAGAATATGTATGATTACAATTGAGTTTCGTCCTAGGGGTATTACAGTATCACTGCAAGTGACCAAGAATTTTTGATATGTGATTCTGGAAATAGCTTACCAAAAATGGAGTCTTTCATTTTCAACTTCTATTTTCTTCAAAAGTGACAAAAAATTGTGGATATTCCTTCCACGTAGTTTCTTCATGATCCCATGTTTCATCTTCGGGACCTTATTAGGTCTATTGAACCTTTACCAACCCTGTGTATTTGTTCCAGAACACTTTGCCTTTCTAGTCTAGGATGCGCACTTGTTCCACCTCAAAATCCCCTTTGTTTTCCATATGGATCATAGTCCAATCAATTACGTGGTTAAGTTTAGGAACATATTTAGTTAATAATAATACATGAAAAGCATTATGCACTCTCATGTATACAGGAAATGATATCATGTATGTAACTAACCCTATCTTCTCCAATATTTCAAAAGGCCCATAATATCTTACTACCAAATTTGGGAAGCAACCCAATCTTATCTAACTTCTTTTCACTTTCACTTTAATAAATACGTGTTCTCCCACTTTAAAATCCCTGAAAACTCTGCTCTTGTTTGCATAAATTTTCTTCCTATCCTGGCCATCCTTTAAATTATTCATGATCCTTGTCATATTCTCTTCCATTTCCTTTAACAAACCTGGCCCAATGATAGCTCTATCTATTGGGCTATCCCATATCACTGGTGTGTTACATTTCCTATCATACAAAGCTTCAAATGGACTCATTTTTAATGAGGTTTGATACCCATTATTATAAGAAAACTCCACTAAGTGGATATAGTCTTCCCATTTTGATGGTTGGTCCATCACATACAACATGAGCATGTATTCAATTCTCCTATTGGTCCTCTTTGTTTTTCCATATGAGTCTAGGTGATATGTTGTACTAAGATTTAAATTGTTCCAAATCCTTTGAACAAACCTTGCCCGAATTTGGATGTAAACTTGGAATCTCTAACTAAACCTATTTCCTTAGGCACTCCATGTAGCCTAGAAACTTCCTTCATGTAAATATCTACAAAGTTTTCTTCCTTGTGTGTTGTCTTTACAGGAATAAAATGTGTTGCCTTAGTCAATTTTCCCACCACCACCATGATGGAATCATGCTACTCCGTTGTTATTGGAAGCTTTGTAATAATATTTATTATGACCACTTCCCACTTTCATTCTAGAATTAGAAATGGTTATATCAGACCCATTGGATGTTTATTCTCTATCATTACCTTCTGTCACTCTAGACACCGGGCTATGTAGTTAGCCACTTCTTTCTTCATTCCCAACCAAAAGTATTGGCTCCTAACAATTGTAATGGATTTTTGATATCCTGGGTTCCCAACATATGGAAAATTGTGAATTTCTCTCATCACTATACTTTTCAAATCCATAGAATTCAACAAATACACCTTGCCTTTGTACAAGATGATTCCATCCTCCTTCAATTCAAAATTTTAAAATTTTGATGTAAATTGCCTTCCTATAACTTTTCTTTTATTTGTAAATAATGTTGTTTTAACTTCGCTACTTCAAGAATTTAGTCTTTCAAATTTGTCATGTACTTGTCGATGGATGAAACATGCACTTCATAAGCTTTTTTTCTAAGTACATTAGCTACCTGGTTTACTTTTCCCTTTATATGTTTAATTTCAAAGGCATACTCACTAAGAAATTCCATCCATCTAGTTTTCCTGGAATTTAATGTTGGTTGCCTAAATAAATGTTTCATACCATAGTGGTTTGTTCTTAGCTCAAATCTCCTCCCCATGAGGTAATGTCTCCACCTTTTTAATGCATGTAAAATGGTTGCTAACTCTAGATCATGTGTAGCATAATTTCTCTCAGGCTCTTTTAATTTTGGGGATTTATAGCATACCACATGATATTTTTTTCTAAGGAATCCACCTATCCCTTCCTTTCATGCATCCATGCACACTAAAAAATATTAATCTAGATCTCCAATATTTAATATGGGCACACTTGTCAAAAAAAAAATTGAAATTTGAAATCTTTCTTCACATTTGGAAGTCGATTTGAATTTTAGTCCCTTCTTTTGCAAGGAAGTGATTGGGCTTCAAATATTTGAAAACTCCTTTATGAATATTCAGTAATAACCTACAAGACCCATAGATGATATGACCTTTGTCAAATTTCTTGGCATTTTCCATCCTTCAATGGAATTTATCTTCTCGGGAACAATTCTATCTCATCTGCTGAAATAGTATGCCCTAAGTAGTGAATCTTATTTTTATAAAATATGCCCATATTTAACTTGGCATTCAATTTATTCTCCCTTAAAACCTTTAACACCATTATTAAATTCTTCTCACTCTCCTCCTCAAACTTGGAGTAGATGATAATATCATCCAAGAAAAAAATCACAAACTTATCTAGGTACTCCCTGAACACTAAATTCACCAGACACATGAAATCTATTGGCACATTTGATAGTAAAAAAGGCACTACTATGAATTCATAATACCCATACCTTGTTCTGAACATTGTCTTGTTGATATCTTCATACCTTATCCTCACTTGATGATAACCTGATCTCAATTCAATCTTGGGAAAAATACTTACACCCCTCAGCTGATCAAATAAATCATCAATCCTTGGCAGAGGATATTGTTTTTTTATAGTCACCTTATTCAGGTGTCTAAAATAAATACACAACCTTAAGATTCCACCCTTCTTATTTACAAAAATAACTAGGGCTCCCCAAGGTGACACACTCAGGTGTATATACCCCTTCTTCAAAAGTTCTTCAAGTTGCATCTGTAACTATTTCAATTTTGTTTTTCCCATTCTATAAGGTTTCTTGGACACTAGGACAGCTCCCATCACCAAATCAATAGAGAAATCAATGTCCCTCTTTGGTGGAAATCCTAGGATTTCCTCAAAAACATCTTCAAAATCTCTCAATATTGGATGGTCTTCAAGACTTGCCACTTTATTTCTAGTTGCCTCTTCCATGTGGGCTAGAAAAAAACTACATCCCTTCCTGAACCTCTTTTTCAATTGGATGGCTAACATTTATCTAACAAATACAACTCTTCAAATGCCTTGAATATTTCCTTGTTTCCCTTCCTTATCAAGAAAATTTATTGTCATGTTGTAGCAATCTGGGACAATACGATCTTTTTCCAACCAATCCATGCAAATTAGACAGTCATATGAACCCAAAGGCATAGGTGGTTGGTTCATCCATAGCGATGGAAGTGCATTCAATGGTCACAACTAAAGTGATAGAAAAAAAGGCATGCTCACATCTACATTTGTGTTGAATCCATTCATGTCTATTTGAAAATATTTAACCAACTCATTGATCCTTCTCTTAGCCCATGTGGCTAACTTAACTAACCATGATTTCTTATGCTTACTCCTTTGCAAGTGAAATCTTTCAACAATTTTAGGGTTTATGTAACTATGGCTAGCTCCATAATCAATTAAAATTGCTATGCGATGATTATTGATCTTACCTTACACTTAAATAATCAGGGATTGATACTTCCACTTCAATCATGGGGGATTGATGTTCTTCTTGAATATTGTCCAATAATGCATAAATCATTGGTATGATTCCTCCCATGTCTTCCACTCTTTCATCCTCCTCATTTTTTTGGAAATTCGTCATTCTCTCACCTTTGTCAAGGAAGTACCTATACAAGTGGTTTCCCTCACACCGACAACATTGTACATGCTGCTATCTTGGCCTTTTCCCAAATGAATCTATTGTATTGTTCTCATTTTGGGTTTATTGACCTTGTTTATTTTCTTGGAAGTTGTTCTTGAAAAAAGGTGGATTTAAACCTGTAAGGACCTAATTTTAAATTAAGCCTAAAAATACTCATAAATTTAAATAGATAAAAATTACTTCTAATTAATTTCTTTCATTCATCATATAAGTAGAAGAAATTCATATAAGCAGCAGAAATCTAAATAACAGCATGCTAATAATTTTAAATAACCATTACATATTCATAAGAATGCTAATAATTTTATGTAACCATTACATATTCATGAGAATGCGTACCTAAAAATATTGTTGTGTGATGCTAAATTCCCGACGTCTGAATGTCCTCCCTGCTGCTTTTCTCTATTGCTCTGCCCAACCTGTTGCTTTGATCAAACTGTGCCCCAAAACCAAATTTTCCTCCCTGCCAACTAGGAACATATCCTGTGTGGCTCCCCAGC
>JZKD02S1602867.1:185621-201817 GCA_000966675.3 Picea glauca
TCTTCTTCACACCCGGATGTGCACAATAAAGTTCTCTATGGGCTTCCTTCAGTATGATGCTTCGAATATCCCCATTCTCAGGGATGTACATCCTTCCTCGATATCTTAATAGTCCCTCTGTTTCCAGATCGTATCCTTCATACTTTGGATCTAACTACCTCCCACTCTGGAGGTTTGAAGTAACCTTTAAATACCAACTGTCTCATTGGAGTTGTCCCAACACATGTTCCCTCAGATTGACCTTTAAGGTTACCAAGGAGAAGATATGTGGTCTCCTACTCAAGGCATCTGCGACCACATTTTCCTTTCCCTTGATGTACGAAATACCAAAATTGTACTCACTCATAAACTCACTCCATCGCCTTTGCCTGGCATTTATATATCTTTGAGTGAAGAGATGTTTTAAACTTTGATGGTCCGTTTTGAGCTCAAAGTTTTGCCCCACAAGATAGTGCCTCCAAATGTTTAGAGCTAGCATTCTAGCTACCAACTCTAAATCATGAGTCACGTATAACTCTTCGTGTTTCTTCAACTTCCTTGACGCATAAGCTATCACTCCTCCATCCTGCATTAGCACGGCCCCAAACCCTTGCTTCGAGGCATCCATGCAAACTGTGAAGTCTTTTCCATATATGACACTCATAGAATTGGCACACTAGTTAGTAACCTCTTAAGCTCAATGAATGCACTATCACACTCTTCTTTCCATTCATACCTGACCCCCTTATGCTGTAAGGTGGTTATGGGTTTCACTATTTTGGAGAATCCTTCCACAAATCTCCAGTAATAACCTGCTAGCCCCATGAAGCTTCTCACCTCATGGGTATTTTTTGGCACTGGCCACTCCATAATGGCCTTTACCTTTTCTGGGTCCACAGAGATTCCTTCGTCGGAAATGATATGACCTAAATAGTGGATCTCTTTCTGGAAGAAGGAACACTTTGACAACTTCCCATATAATTTGTTCTCTCTAAGGTAGGAAAACACTATTCGCAAGTGTTCCTCATGTTCTCTTTCGTTCTTGGAATAGATGAGGATGTCATCTAGAAAGACTTGTACAAATCGATCTAAGTACTTCTGGAATACGATGTTCATGAGGCTCATGAATATTGTTGGTGCATTGGTCAATCCGAAAGGTATGACGATGAACTCGTAATGTCCAAACTGAGTTTGGAAGGTAGTTTTTGGGATATCACCTTCCATAATCCTTAACTGATGATACCCTGATCGCAAATTGATCTTTGAGAATATCGTTGCTCCTTTCATCTAATCGAAAAGGTAATCTATTCGCGGCATTGGGTACCTATTTTTCACTGTATCATGGTTCAAGTCCCTGTAGTCTATACACAGTCATAAGGATCCATCCTTCTTCTTTACAAAAATTACTAGTGCGCCCCAAGGTGAGACACTGGGCCTTATTAGCCCTAAGTCCAGTAACTCTTTCAACTGCATTTTCAATTCACAAAGTTCCAGCATTGTCATCCGATACAGAGTCTTGGAGATTAGTTCTGCACCAGGTTTTAGCTCAATAGTAAAATCAAGCGCCCTCTCAGGAGGTAACCCTGGTAACTCATTCGGAAAAACATCCTTAAATTATGACAATACCGAGTACTGATCCAATGAGGGTCCCTTCCTTTCATTCACTGCTTCCACTACATACAATTGACACCCTTGTCTCAAGCATTGCTTAACCTTCGTAGTTGATATAAAGCATAACGACACTTTTCTCTGTACACCTTGGATCTCTACTGGTCTTCCTTCATCGTTGACACAAAGCACCCTCTTTGAGAAACAATCTACCAAAGCTCGATGAGTTGCTAACCAATCCATTCCAATGATTAGGTCATATGCCCCGAGAGCAGTGGCATATACCTTCAACCTAGTAGTACACACTCCTAGGTCTATTATACAATTATCAACACTAGGTCCTACCACTTGTTTTTCCCCCGAAGCCATCTCGACTTGTTTAAAGTCATCATGCTCGTAGGCTGCCAATCCACTCTTTTCTAATGCAGATGGTGAAATGAAACTATCTGTCACACCAGAATCAAACAAAATATTAACATTGATATGATTTAGCGTACCTGATGACTCCACCACCATGGATTGATGTTCGGCCTGACGATTATTAACCGCTACGTAAATCTGGTGGCTGTTACTTGATCTCCCCATCGGTGCCTTCCTTCTCTATGCACAAACCCAGATTGTAACTTTGGGCAGTCATGTTGGTAATGGGGTCCTCCGCACCCCCAACAGGTAAAACGAGATTGAATCTGTGTACTATTATGTGACTATCTCTTAAATAAGTTCCTTCCCCTCGAACCCCTGCCCCTACTAGTTGTTCCCTAAGATGGTCGTGGACATGTCTGCATTGTTGGCGATGAACGAGATGTTGTGCTCATTGCCATTGAAATCCCTGCAGCTACTGTCCTTGGCGAGACTCTGTTACCATATGGCGGTGGCCTTGAGCCCCCTCCCCTAGGAAATGTCCTCAGGGCCTTCCCTACAAATCCAGGATGATGCGGGAATGTCAGTCTTGTACCCTCGATTAAGTTCATGTGTTCCTCCACATAACACGCATTTTCCACCACTTCCGCTACTGAAGATGATTTCCACATCCGCACCATAGATCTTATCTTAGGGTTTAATCCATAGATGAAGCGCTCTTCCTGTCATTGGTCATTATCCATATACGAAACATATTTGAACAGTTCCATAAATCTGATCTCATATTCTTCTATAGTTCTGTTTCCCTATACTAAGGCATGAAATGCCCCTACCTGTTGTTCCTCGTAGTATGCTGGTAGATATTTCCTTTGAAACCTCTCCTCGAAAAGTTCCCAAGATACTGTGTCTGGGGTAAGGTGCAGTTGTCTTTCCAAGTTGCCCCACCAGTTCAAGGCGTTGTCTCTTAATTGAAAAATTGTGATCTTTTCCTTTGAGTTGGATGCATACTCCCTTAAGGAAAAACACCTTGTCATGCCTTCCAACCATGCTTCCGCGCATTCATTGGCGCGACCCCCGGAAAACTCTGGAAGTTTGATATTCTGCAATTCTCGCGTGATGTCTTCAGGTGGAGGTCCTCCCCCTGAATCTCTTGACACTTATGGATTACCTGTTCCAGACGGTGGGGGTTCCACTTCAGTCCCTGTCAGTTGTCACCCCTTTAAAGTCTCATTAATGGCTTCCAACGAGCATAGTATGAGAGCTAGTTCAGGCGATGGTGGTGTTGGTGGTGCTTGCGAGGACACTCCCCTGCCTCGATTCCCTCGAGTCCTGACCATCCTGTGTGCTTTAACCTGCATCAACCAAAGTTGTCAGGATGAGTTCCAGGACGTTTCAAATTGTTGCTACTTAAACTAGAAACAGGGTTAGGCGTAAGTTTTCTTTACTTGTCTATAAACAAACATTACTCCTTTAGGGGATTGGCTAGGTTAGGATTAGGATTAAGCATCTAAGCTTGATTTCTTCACCCCTATAAAAAAAAACTATTGGTTCCCTTGCCCTGTAGCTACACTAGTCTTGCGCCATACTCGCCAATTCCTATGCTTACTCTCCTAGTGCATATGCCACCTCCTTCCCGCTTGTCCTAGTCTAAGTCCTTTTAACTTTTTGCTTACAACTAAATATCCTCCGATGCTTGACTCGTGAGCTTTTCCTTGGCACGTAGTGTTGGCATTGTCGAATGTTGCATTGAGATTTAGCGATGACTTTGACTGGTGGAATGGAGTGGAGGGATTTGGCGCTTGGCTCGATGAGTTTTGTGTACGGTCTCATGAGCCTGACCTTGGACAATCAGAGTTCATACTTGGGATACTAAGATCAGCAGCGCTAAATAAGCCTTTACCTTGATTTCCGGTGCATTCACTAATTATGATTCAACTTGGTTAGCTGGATCCAGATCAATAAGTCAGGTAATAAGCCAGTTAGTCTTAACCTTCATACTGTATCTTCCTAATAATAATACCACTCTAATCCCTACAGTGTTACCATTGATCTAAATAAGCATAAGAATTTTTTTGTAAAGAGACATGTGGGCGCGTTGGTGTTAGTGCTCTCCTTAAGGCGCTTCGCTTGGTGGGTGGTCGCAGGTTCAAAACCCATGCACTCTCTAATATTTTAATTTAAATAAATTAATGATAATTACTTTTAATTAATTTACTATACTTATTTTTAATTTGCTGCATATATTTAAATATATGTATGTATATTATATATATATATATATATATATATATATATATATATATATATATATATATTTAATAATTAATAAAAAAAATTAACGATTTAAACCATTGAAATTTAAATTTAAGAATAATTTAAAAAGTTAATTTAAATAAATCAATAAAATATCAAATTAAATAAAATAAATATTACTTAAGATAAAAAAAAAAAAAATTCCATATGGCATCGTGGGTCCTCGCATGAGGCCCACGTGCCCTAAACCCTAAACGCACTTATCTCAATACCCCTAACCCTAATCATCCTGCAGCTTGTTTCATTTGTGATTGTGAACGCACCCTGAGCCTCTCCTACTATGCAACTACGACGGAGCTCTGGAAATGGCCGGAGCTCCGGTAATGTCCGTGGGCTATTTTTCATGGCGTTATGTGTAGGGTTGGTATTTCTTTTGGCATAAAAACACTGCGATTTGATATGAATATTTTGTTAAATTTTCTCAGAGTTTGCGGCGTTTGTCCATCAACTCTGTGATAGGGGAGGTCTCAGTGTTGTGCGTTGGCTATTGGGGTTTTTTTTTGTGTGTGGTTTTATTAATTATTTTTTTTTGATAAAAAAAAAATTGTTTTGTGTTTGTGCAGCTCCTCGGCCATGGTTGGGCGTTGCGTTTGGGCTGTGTGGTGCAAGAACAGGCCCGTGGGATCCTTCCTTTCAAATACCACCTCCTTTCAATCTTGTCAATCTCCCTAGCATCAGCTTTTGTGTGCGAAGGCATATCATGGCTCATCATTTATAGAACCCCGAACTACAAATCTCTCCGCTCCACCATCGACAGAACAAGAAAAAAATTGTTTGAATTGCTACAGAGAGGAATTCACTGTAACCCCAAATTGAAATAAATTATCGTGCATCTCTTTAATACCATTTGGTATGTAAGGACCTAATTTTAAATTAAGCCTAAAAATACTCATAAATTTAAACAGATAAAAATTACTTCTAATTAATTTCTTTCATTCATCATATAAGTAGAAGAAATTCATATAAGTAGCAGAAATCTAAATAACAACATACTAATAATTTTAAATAACCATTACATATTCATGAGAATGCTAATAATTTTATATAACCATTACATATTCATGAGAATGCATACCTAAAAATACTGATGTGTGATGCTAAATTCCCGACCTCTGAATGTCCTCCCTGTTGCTTTTCCCTGCTGCTCTACCCAGCCTGTTGCTTTGACCAAACTGTGCCCCAAAACCGATTTTTCCTCCCTGCCAAATAGGAACAGATCCTGTGCGGCTCCCCAGCTCCAGGATACCGTAAGGAATCCTGGCCCCCATGCCCAAAACCCCCAGCATCTCTTTACTGCCATTTGGTATGTAAGGGCCTAATTTTAAATTAAGCCTAAAAATACTCATAAATTTAAACAGATAAAAATTACTTCTAATTAATTTCTTTCATTCATCATATAAGTAGAAGAAATTCATATTAGAAGCAGAAATCTAAATAACAGCATGCTAATAATTTTAAATAACCATTACATATTCATGAGAATGCTAATAATTTTATATAACCATTACATATTCATGAGAATGCGTACCTAAAAATACTGTTGTGTGATGCTAAATTCCTGACCTCTGAATGTTCTCCCTGTTGCTTTTCCCTGCTGCTCTGCCCAACCTGTTGCTTTGACCAAACTGTGCCCCAAAACCGAGTTTTCCTCCTTGCCAACTAGGAACAGAGCCTGTGCGGCTCCCCAGCTCTAGGATACCATAAGGAATCCTGGTCCTCGTGCCCAAAACCCCAAGCAAACTGGTGCCCCCCCCGTATGATCCTTCCCGACTACAGAACTCAAACTCCCCTGCGCAAATCCAAGAGAACCCTCCAAAAAAAATAATCCCCCCTTCCGTAAGCCTCCTCCCCTCATATCCATACATTCATTGTCTTATCCTATTATTAATGCTCCTTATCTGATTATTAGTGTTTTATCCAATTATTAATGCTCCTTATCTGATTATTAATGTTTTATCCAATTATTAGTGCTCCTTATCCCCTCCCTATACGTAATCCTTTAATTTAAACAATTAAATTTATTAACCCTTTTAAATTTAATACCCAATTCATTGAATGTAATAGGTAAGTAATTAATTAATTAATCAAAATTATAAACATTAATTAATTAATTAATATTTAATTAATATCATTATACCAATCTTTGTTTAGTTAATAACATGTTAGAAAAATTAATTACCTAATAAATTTTTACTTAATAATCCCTAAACATATATTCAACTAGGGTTGTTACAAAACCTTTCTTCCTTCGCTCTTTCTTTCCTTTTGTACTTTCATTCCAAATATTTTGGAATATTGGCCTCCCTTTGTTCTTCTCATAGAGATGTTTTTCTCTCCTTATGGCCTCCTCCAGAGTCTTTGGGTTATAATCTTGTATCTTTTCAATGTAGGAGGGTAACCCACTAAGAAACCTTTGGATTTTTACCTTCTCATCCTTTATGGAATCCACATACTTTAGTAATTCAAAGAATCGTTTCTCATATTCATCCATTCTCATGCTTCCCAACTTGAGCTCAAAGATATATTTCATCGTCCTTTCATAGTAATGATCAGACAAATATTTTTCTTGGAAATATCCTTTGAACTTGTTGGCCCTTGACCAAGTTTTGGATATCCTTGGTCAAGTTTGACCTATTTTGGGATTTCGACAGGTTGGTAGAAGGCGGAGCACAAGTCGAAGCAGGGATCTTGGCCCCTTTCTAGGGAATTTTTTGGATTAGGGTTTATGTAACGGGTATGGGGATGTTGGCCCATGTGTTTTACCCATGTTTAGGCCCTTTTTGTAATGTATAAATAGATAGCTAGGTGAAGTAAGAAAGGGGGATGTGATGTTGTAGGTCGGTGAGCTAAGTGTGGATAGTATGAATGCTCTGTGCATATTGTGTTGAACACTTACAGAAGCTAATTGAAAGTGATTTTAAGAAGCTTATGTTCAGACTGTAAGAAGGGTTTTTGTTGTGACCTAACTAGGGGAAGGAGGATATGGCGAGGTGCACGCAGATCTCTTGTCCTCTATGGAGTAGGATTTAGATGATATGTGCTTGTAAGAATCTTCACAGAAGATAATAAAGAAGATAAGAGTTGGTCGATATAGCCCCACACTGGGGTGAACCACGTATATTCTGTGTTGTGGTTGCTTTGTGCATTATGGTTGTTATATTGTTTATGTAATTAATGATTAGTGCAATAATGTATGTTTAGATGAATATGATAGCTTAGTGACTAATGAAGTGAATAAGATGCTAGATATGATCTATTTCCTTATGCTAAGTGATTAGATGTGTAGATATGATTGAATACTGTGTTTATTTATAAATAGGGTTTTATCTGCAAAGTAAGTACTAGTTAAATACTAATGAATGGTAACTGCTAAGTGCTTTGTTAGAGTATTGTAATCACAGATCTGTGTCCCATATAGGCTGTAGAAACTTGATTCCTACAACCACTCCTACCTCTACCTTGGGTAAGACTTCATCTGCTTCGCAGGTATTGCTGAAAGGGTTGGTAGTTAGGGTTTTGTTGGTGTGTTGTTGAAGTGTTGAACCCCGAGACTACCATTGTGCCAACAAATGGTTCTATTGTCGAGACCTAAAATTGTGATTTCTAGGAACTGAGGAAAATAAAGGGATAAGTGCATAGATCTGTTGCTTTAGTTCACAGTATTCCACTTGACTTGTGAAGCTCTATGCTAATAAGAGAAGTCCAATCTGAAGAAAAGAGGTAATATTTGAAAGTTGGGTGCTCTGAAAAAGGTAAGAATAGTGAAAATTTTAAGATCTAGAAGCTTTGTGTTTTGTTGAAGGTAAGATAAGTGAAAATATTTATTTTGAAAGTATGGATCTAGGTATATTTGATAAATTTTGTCCTTGCCTAAAAACTAGGGCACAACTAGAAGAAAGAAGATTTGATATAAGTAGATATGATAGATATGTTTTTCTTATGCATAGAAAGAATGTTTGGATTGAAAAATGGATGCAGGATCCTAAAAAAAAAATTTGCAGGCTAGTTACTATGATCTTAGTGCACAATACAAGAAAAGTTGGGGATCATTTAAGAGAAAGAGAGGATTAACCCTTTTTTATAGTTGTAGAAGGTCGGGACATCTTGATAAGGAATTCCCTGATAGAAGGCCTCGTTGTCTTTGTTGTAAAGCTATGGACCATGAAGTTTTGGATTTCCTTATAATGGTTGCTAAGATTGAAAGAATGAATATGGAACAAGAAAACCATGAGAAAGGCCAAGAGACTAAGACTATGGAAGAACCCCAGAAAGAATCAAAGACTATATTGTTATAGCTAAAAGAAACCCTGAGCGATCACAAAGACACCAATCTATCAAAGGTTTTAAAAGACAAAGAGTGCATAGAAGCAAGAATCAAAGACTTCGACATAGACTACGTTCTGGATGAGGAAACACAGGTGAATATTATGACAAAAAGAACTTGGGAAATTTTGGGAAAGCCTGCTATGATTCCCTCATTGGGAAGAATAGGATTGTTTAAAGGAAAGTTGATAACCCTATGTGGAATAATTACCCAAACATCTATGAGTTCTCATGGAACTTTGACAGAGGAAGAATTTGAGGTCATTAAATTTGTTGAGAACAGTACCCCATTTTCTATGTTTATAAGAAAAAATTAGATTGAGAAAGATCAGATTCGAAGAAAAGAAGAGGAATCTCTAGAATAGAAAAAGAAAGAATTAACAGATTTCATGACTAGGAGAATAACACACTTGATAGCAGAACAAGAGAACAAGTTGAATATTTTAAGGACCATATATTTGGATGTCAAAGCTAAAATAACACAGACAGACTTGAAGAACCCATCCATACAGGAGAGTAGAGCACCTACCCCAAACAGAGAAGAAGTATCAACCTTGAACCCTATGGAAGATCATCGACAGTGCAAAGTTACTATGCCAAGAAAAGATAAGAATCAAAATGGGAAGAGGAACCCAATAACCTAGATTATAGGAAAAAGGGATAGAAAGCTCAACAAGAAGAAAGCAAAGATAGAAAAATTACAATAAGCCCCCGAAAGAACTTTCCAGAAGGAAGGTTTCTAAAATTTGAACTTCATTGAAATATCAATACAACACAGATTAGCACTTCTCCATGGCAGGTCAATGTGACCGTTGGGAGGCTTATGACCATTGGACCAGCGCTCCCGAACATTTATAAGAGTAGTTATGGACAAAAATATCACCATTCGACCATTAGGACCACACCATAATGGACGGAATTTCATTGATTAAGTATTTTTCGACCCGTTGTAAGAAATCGTTACGGTGTTGTCTATTTATCCCGTTGAGAGTTGCACTGAGAACACTTTTCCCAATTGTGATTATCTGAGCCCCCAAAGAACTATTTGATTTCACACAATGACCATTGAGACCTTGCCATCCATTATGTTTCATTGATTAGTTGTTCCTCAACCTGAGATATCCGATATTGAGCGTGCATTTCAGATGATATTAGAGAAGTAGAAAAGTCAGTAGAGGAAATTCTAATCGATCTAATTGCAGAGAAGGTAATGTATGTAGGAGCTCAAGATTCATCGACGCAAGGAGTGCAAGCATCCCCGTTGACTACTCGTGGATCCAGACCATCCCGAGCTGCAGCCGAGAAACGAACCGAGCATCAAGATGAATTGGCGATTGAGAATTTAATCTCGTTTATCCTGCCCGACTACATCCCACCCATGGTCAGTGTGGTGAGTCATGATAGCGTCCCAAGGGACTTCGACTACATAGTCATTAATGTGTACCTCCTGAAGGGGATACATGCAGTCAGAACATAGTTGGAGAGGATGTTGAGCTTGAATATCAATGACTATAATCTAGGAGACCATAAGAGCTATGGCATGCTCATGCCTCACAAGTACTTGACCAAGACCAAGGGGAAGAAGTCGAAGATCATCCCCCAGTCATGGGCCATGGTCACAAGGTCCAATATCTTGAACATGATGAAGATACCAAACTATGGAAGGCACCAGGAGGTTAACATGTGTGTTAAACTTCAGATGTCATGCTTCCATGTCAGTTATTTATGGCTAGAAAGATGCATCACCATCGATTCGGAACTGATCCATAGAATCACCAATTTAATCATGCAGGAACCAGACCCACAATACGTTTACCTAGGGAAGGCTATAGACCACGCCCTAGCACAAAAGATTAAATATACCTATGGTGATGTAGAGAAGGGGATGAGAGGCTACAAGGTAGCCTCCATCCAGAATGGCACATTGTGCCTTTCTTTCTAGTTGATTGTTGGTAAGCTAGTCTGCAAAAACAGACCCACACAGGTCACAGGGTTTGTCATTGACCTCGCGGGGAAATACGTGGAAGGCCTCCAAATGAATTTGGCTAGTTACTTAGTCAACCAACTAGATGTGGATTGTCGCGAAGCCCAAGATTAGGGCTATGAGGTCCATTTTAGATGGTTGTTGATCCTCATCACGTTTACTTCTTGGTAGATGTCAGAAGGTGCAACCTTCTTTGACATCGAGACATTCGAGTCGCTCGTTGTGAATTTCACCACGCTCTGGTATTCGAGCGATATGGGGAAACAATGGAAGTCTAACACGGTGTTCCATGGATACTACCTACAACTGAAGAGGGCTATTGAGTCCTTCCCTTGAATCACATTGAACACCCTGCACAGGTTCAGACCATCTGCGAAGTTCTTCGTAGATAGGCATTTTATATATATCACTACGCAGGCAGATGAGCACAAAGAAGAGTTGCAGAGTTACTACAAGCTAACAGAGGAGGACATGGAAGAAATTACTAAGGAATGTCCCATAGAATACCTTATACTGGTTGACCAGGCCGAATTGTCCGACCCCGATCTAACCAGAAGTCTAGTGGTTACTCATGAAGAATACGATGCACCTAGTAGTAGTAGAAATAAGAAGACATAAGATGTACAACAGCTGAGCAGTGCATCAGAGGAAACTGATTCAGATTCACCAGGAGGAGGAGGTGATGACGAAGTCAACAAAGAAGAGAAACGAGGGGAAGAATATAATAAGAAGCAAGGAAAAGTAACACCACCACAGAATCCCCCTGATGATGCAGATCCATCTAAGAAAAGAAAGGTTTCTGCCAGAAAACCTACATCGCGGAAGAATTCCAAAGATTGTAAGTCAAAGTTGCAGACTGTGCTCACAGTCGATGACTTTGAATTCATTATCGCAGCTATATCAGATGCCTCAGAAGATATTTTGCAGAGAACTGAATCAAAACACAAAGCCATGTATGACAGAATTGAGACAGAGTTGAGAGGTGTACAACAAGCCCTTCACTCCAGCTGCGAAGTGTCCACTGCGCCCCCTCCATCAAATGAAACGGAGTTGGGAGGTGAGCCTGCCTAGCTCTACAGAATAGTTGATGCAACTGAAGCTTGCCTTTGTCGCATGCAGGAAGAAAAAGAACAGGCCACAATGGCCCTAAAGAAAGCACAAGAAGAAGTTGTGGAGCAACGTCAAGTTGCGCAGCAGGATAAGGATGAACTCCAAACCAATTTCGAAGAGGATAGAGCGTAGATATAGTAGGAGAAAGAACAACTACTTATGGAGCAGGTTGGAGTTAAAGAAGCAGTCCATAGAGAACTTCTCTCTGTGACAGGCTTAGAAAAAATGGAGGAAGACCTAGTGGAGAATCAAGTGAAAAATCTTGCTGAGGCCATTCAATAACTTCAATAGAGGATCATAGAACTAGAGCTACAAATAGTGCCAAGCACTCTATAGGATGTGAGAGACTAGGGATAAGAAACTGCTCAAATCGCAGTTGAGAGGATCAAAGCATTAGCCATGGAATGTAAACAACTAAACAATTGTAGTGCGCAAACTTATGAGCGATTGACCGAGGACCCAGAACTGAAGACACTGGAGTCACAACTCTAGGAGGAAAAGCAGCAAGCAATAGTAGTACAAGCACAACTGAAACTCCTATCATCAGTTGAGAGGATGAAAAGATCCCAAGAAAAACGTGCAACTCAACAATATGTACATGCCATACAAAGAAAAGTTATGGAAATAACTCATAAGCTCCAGCCAGTTGAGGATGTAGCATGCCTACATTTTGAGGAAATTGAAGGACAAGGAGAAGAGCTGGAACAAGTAGTGACTTCGATAGAACAACACTTAGAGGGACCTGTGAACGAGGAAGTTATTCAAGAGTTCGCCGAGCAGGAGGCCTTGGTGAAGCAACAGGTCAAAGTAGCTCGAGCCGAGATCGAGGTGTTTGAGGTAGAATTACCCAGATTAGAGTGACTTGGGATGAGTCACATGTGAGTTTTGGGGGCTTGTTGTCCCTTGAACAAGTTTTGGAGATCATTGGTCAAGTTTTACCTATTTTGGGATTTCGACAAGATGGTCGAACATGGAGATCGCTGGATCTTGGCCCCTTTATAGGGAATTTTTTGGATTAGGGTTTGTGTAATGGGTATGGGGATGTCGGCCCATGGGTTTTACCCATGTTTAGGCCCTATTTGTAATGTATAAATAGATATCTAGGCGAAGTAAGAAAGGGGAATGTGATGTTGTAGTTCGGTGAGCTAAGTGTGGATAGTATGAATGCTCTATGCATAATATGTTGAACACTTGTAGAAGCTAAGTGCAAGTGATTGTAAGAATCTTATGTGCATACTGTAAGAAGGCTTTGCGTTGTGACCTAACTCGGGGAAGGAGGATCTAGCGAGGTGCACACAGATCTCCTGTCCTTTGTGGAGTACGATTTAGATGCTCTGTGCCCGTAGGAATATTGACAGAATATAATAAAGAAGAGAAGCATTGGTATATGTAGCCCCATGCTGGGGTGAACCACGTATATTCTATGTTGTGGTTGCTTTGTGCATTATGGTTGTTATATTGTTTATGTGATTAATTCTTAGTGCAATAATGTATGTTTAGATGAATATGATAAGTTAGTGCCTAATGATGTGAATAATATGCTAGATCTGATCTATTTCCTTATGCTAAGTGCTTATATGTTTAGATCTAATTGAATATTACATTTCTCTATAATTAGAGTTTTATCTACAAAGTAAGTATTGGTTAAATACTGATGAATATTAACTATTGAGTGATTTGTTAGAGTATTGTAATCACATATCTGTGTCCCATCTAGGTTGTAGACACTTGAATCATGCAACCACCCCTGCCTCTACCTTAGGTGAGACTTCATCTACTTTGCAGGTGTTTCCGAAAGGGCCAGTAGTTAGGGTTTTGTTGGTGCATTTTTCAAGCGTTGAACCCTGGGTATTCCCCTGTGCCAACAGAACTATCTCCATGAGACCCTCTTCTCATCAATATTCTTGGCTTGCTTAACTTGATCCCACCACATGGATGCCTTCCCTTGCAAGTGGTAGGTTGCAATTATTGTTTCTACCCTTGAGGGTTAATCATGCAACTAGAAATATTTCTTCATTTCCAATAGCCTAGCCTCGACCTCTTCTCCATTTCTATTCTCACCATTGAAAGTAGGTGGCTTGATTTTCTTGAGTTCACCTTGGAAGATGTATCCCTCAGGCCTTCTCCTAATTTTCTTGATAGGAGACATACTTGGGTTGCTCCTTGGACCTAAACTGGCATAAGGTCTCCTAGTGTATTTATCTGGGGAACAATGGCACCTTCTCATGCTCCTTGAATTCTTGTCATTCCCATGCTCATCCCTTCTGCTATGGGATTTGTATGTTGTCACTTGTCTAACACTAGTTTCTTTCTTTGTGCCAGAGTCTTTATTTTCTTTCTTCTGCAGCATGTTTGGAATCTGAAGTATCTCTTCCCGAGCCTTCATGATCTTCTCATTATCATCCCTATAACTTTTCACTCCTCTTTGCAGGCTCCTCATAGTTACAAGCTCTTGATGTCTCTTCTTCTATTAGACTGAGTTTCATCATTTTCCATGCTGACATGTAGAACTATGAAATCCTCTTTGTGACTATAGGACCCTTGGGGAATTTTCCATGGTTGTATTTATCATACAGGAAACCAAATTACCTTCTTGTACCTCTAAACTTTGCACAAAATGTGCATGAAAAAAAAATTTTGTTAGACAAAAATAAATACATCCACCATTTTGGAAAATAATACATAATTTTTCCTTCCCTTTAATGCCATCAGTCATCCTCTAAGTTTTCTATGAAATTTATTGCTCAAATTAATTATTTAGGTTAATAGATGGATTGTCCTCCTCAATATATTTCCATCGATTGTTCATTTTCCCAATTTTGAGTCCCAAGAAAAAAGTTGTGCTCTTTACAAGTTTTGACCATTTTCCCATTTTTAACCCTACATGCTACAGGTGCCCTCTTTCTCTCCTAGCACATTTTCAGTTACCCAAAATTCAAATATGGCTCCATGGTTGACTTCTACAATCCATGAGCTTTCCAGAGACTACTCCTGGACCCCAAATTGACTCTTGGGCTAGGATTTATGCCCTCTAAAAGTAATCTAGCACTAAATTACCCTTTACTATTTAGGTTGTAACTTCTTCATACAAGTTTTGTTTTTCACTCAACATATCTCATTGGAAACCTCTCCTCAAGCTCTTTTATTTTAGAAGAAGAAAATATATTTATTGGAAGTACACATATTTTCATGAAATTTAATTTTCTAAAAATGTTGTTTAGTCCCTCAAAATTGTCGTGCAAGTTTGTGACCTACAAAAAATAAAATAAAAAAATCTAATAGTTCAATGTTTCTTGTTGTTATGGAATTGATTTTTGTTCTCATCCACCGGGCCATTGGCCCACTAGGGAACTGGGGGAAGCACCTTCCCTTTTCCTTTCCAATTTTCCTTTTTGATCTGAGTCTGATTCACCAGACCACCGGGAATACTAGATCATTGGGGCACATACCTATTTTTCCACCAACTCCTTATGAAGCTTGTTATCCATGTCCCTTCCAAATCCAATATAATATGGTCTGTCGGCACACCAGGGCACAGGGGTACTGGCCCACCGATCCATTGGGAAAAATCTGTTAGGATATTTAGACACTTAGGATTTAGTTAATATCTACTTGGTCTAATATGTCGTTAGGTAAAAGTGTGTTTCTTAGTGTGTTTCTTTAGTATGAATTAGTATGCATTTGTAGTTAGGAAATCCAACGGTCACGATATGTTCCCGACATAGAGTGATCTAACGATTCATACTCTCCTCGATCTTAACGACCGTTGATCCATGGCTTAACACCCGATTGGTCCATGATCTCTATTTAAAGAGCATGGAGGGTCATTTGTTGAATATCGATTGTGAGAAAATCTCTCTGTAGTCTTTTTCTTTGCATTAATAAACTACTCCAAGTGGTCGCGTTGGCTAGGGCCGTGGATGTTTCCCCATAGGGGTTTTACCATGTGAAAACATCGGTGTGTTGATCTTTGATCTGGTTATGTTAGTGGTTACTGAAGGTGTTCATCCTCTTTTGGAATACCTATGTTTTCGAACATGGTATCAGAGCCTATTTGAAGACCCACTCCTATTGTAGATCGAGATCATGAAGCTGAGTTGCCTCATCTCCATTTTATGGAATTTCCATACATTTATGGGCTAAGAGGACTGTTCCATTGCATCTGGAGCACTCGTTTCATTCAGGAACACATTTTTTTCACTCGAAAAGGTTTATGTTTGCCCAAGATATGGCCATTACAGTCAGATCCAGAGGTATAAAGCCTGTATACACATTTTTTAAATTTCTGCAAAGTTTTATTTTGATTTTATTTCGGTTTGTATTTTTTATTTCCGGGTTTCTACTCTTTTAGATCTGCGTATGCTCTTTGCCCCATACCCTGTGCGATCTCAGAAAACCAAAAATAGATAGGAAAAGGTGCATCTTCTAGGTAAGCTAACCGAGATCTAACCCTTGTTGTCATCGAGAAGCGAAATTTTTTTCTTGTGTGAAAAGAGTTTTTTTTTAGCATGCTCTCCAA
>JZKD02S1602867.1:201827-236329 GCA_000966675.3 Picea glauca
TTGGTCCATGATCTCTATTTAAAGAGCATGGAGGGTCATTTGTCGATGATCGATTGTGAGAAACTCTCTTGTAAAATATCTCTATAATATTTTTCTTTGCATTAATAAACTGCTCCAAGGGGCCGTGTTGGTTGGGGCTGTGCATGTTTCCCCATAGGAGTTTTACCACGTAAAAACATCGGTATGTTGATCTTTGATCTGGTTATGTGAGTGGTTAATGAAGGTGTTCGTCCTCTGTTGGAATACCTGTGTTGTCAAACAACCTTCCACACAACAACTTCATGAACTAGTGCCACACTCACCCATCAACCCAATGGGGCACTAGACATCAATCACAATACCTCCAATCCCACAAAAAATTCACTTGACTCTAGTCCAGGCCACTAGCCCACTGGACCACCAACCCACCGCACACAACCTCCAACCTAAACAACATATGGTCTCACACCAATCCATCGGGCCACTGACCCACTAGGCACTGGACCACCCTTGTGCAACTTCCATCCAATTAACTTGCAATCCAATGTCATTACACTAGGGAACTAACTTCAAACTTTTATACACCCTTCCTAATGGCTCTTGTCTGATCTAACATGCACCGATTACCTTAGCCAAAAGTTATATTGCACACGGGATCCACAAGTTTTCACAGCTCTTCATGCTTCATGCAAAAATAACAAAGGTTGGTATTTTGTTTATAAATTTTTTCATCAAACCTTTCTCCATGCATGTGATATGAGAAACACAGATTGCAGATTGACTAGTAGGGATCCACACTAAAGTTAGATCCACCATTTTTTAGAGTTGATATTCTAGAAGCCATAAATTCCTATGTGAATGTCAAATCAAGCAAACGATGTCTCATTGTAAATCCAGGGACATGGAGAATTACTTGATCATGATCTCCATAGCTATCACAACAAGGTTAAACCACAAAAATTCTCCCTCCAACTATATCCCGTAGAAAAATATTTTTTCCCAAACAAAAAAAAATCGATCCAACAACTTATGTTATCATGTAGCAAGCTCTTGTAGACCCAATGCTACAACCTTATGCTGTGATACCATAATGTAACATTCCCCATCTTAACCAAGTAACATCACTTGTGGAATTATACATAGAAAATCGATATTTCTGCTAAATTCATTTGTTGTAGCTTACCAACAACAATTTATACACATTTTTAACCAGATTTTGCTACCCATAATTAAATGAATCTACAACACTCTAATGATTACAAATGAAGCTAATAACTCATTCACATCAAGAAATAGACCTTTCACATACACAGAGTTGATCACAACAATTAAACTCATGAAATAACTCAAAAATAGATAAACACTTATCTTTTCAAATAATTTTGCAACCAGTTGCTTGGAAAGGAAATTCAACCCAACCATAGACCTTCTATTCTAAATCTCAACAAAATGTCACCCCTAATATGTGCCTACAAATCGACAAGAGAAGGGTTCCTCTCATATTCCACTCATATCTCACTATAACATAACCATTGTTATTCTCCTACAGTTATCTTGAATTTTCTCCAATTTCTTTCGCTTGATCTACTCAACCCAAAGAATGTACCCCTTCATTGCTCTCAATCCATTGAGCATCCCATTCATTTATCATGGTCTCTATGGCTTAGGTAACTATATCTGTTTTGGGAACTCAAGGGAACTAACTGCAAGGAAAACTATCAACAACCAATAACAAACACTTCTTGTTACAGTACAACTCACTCAAAAGTTAACTCTTCATTCCTAACAACATATATCTTTGATTTCCAACTCCAAAATGATTCAAAAATGCTCCAACATGTTGTTGAATTCACCAAACCTTATTGTTCTAGATCCAGTGTTCCCTTTCCTTTCTTTGAGCTTGATTTTCATGCCAAAACGCAAGGTCAAAAACTTCCTAATTCTCGCATAAGAATTTCCTCTAATTTCCCAACACCACTGACTACTCACTCTGCCAAATGTTGATTTATTTAGCCCCATTAATTCCAATAACTATGGTATGTAACTCTCACACCCACCATATTACATGAGTTTAATGATTGGGCTCTCATACAGTCAAACATGAAATAGAAGGTTTCCCCAAATAATAATAAAATTCAGAAAATTGGGTTTGGAATAATACCCATAATTGATTTCCCTCTTGGACCCCTATTATACACCGTCTTCCCTTGTGGATAAATAATCCCCCATATTTTTCCTTATTCCACCAGCTAGTATCACATTATATGTATTAAAATTCAAAAAATACATTTTGCAGATTACATTGCTTGGTTATAGCCCCATTCATATCTACATTATGCATTGATTAAACTGGGGATTATAGTGGGGGATGTTACATGTTAAATAAAAGAGTGTTAGAGGGAAAAATTCATTTACCATTTTAGGTGCACAATGACTTATTGAACACTACAAAAATATTGGTTTTCATCATTAGTTATCTTTGATTTTTCAAAAGAGGGAGACAATGTTTTCGTTTCCTACTAGTCGGACCTCACTCACTGAGCATGGGTTAATATTTCTAATTGAGTTTCAAATTTATATATTTATATATCATACCATATTCCTCCTATTCTTTTCATGATATATATTGAGGTCAAAGAACCCAACGATATCTTTTTTGGATCCAATCATATTCAATCAAGTCTTACTTGCCTAAAATTGACTCTAGATTTTTTCACATTTGGTGAGGCCATCCCTTAATTAATTTTAAGTTTTTAAAACATCCCATATTATAAAATCACATTTCCATTCTTATCAAGTCATATTTCATCAAAAGTAAATGCAAGTTTTCAAAATTTATGATGTTTCCCCCTTATATTGGTCATTGGGTTGGTTTCACATAAGTTGGATCTTCATAGAATATAAAATATATTGTGAATTGTTTTCATAAAATAAAATGGTTTTTCACTATAATGATTATGATAGTATTTTTAGTGATCCCTTAACTTTAAAACTCCAAGTGAAATTCTCAGTCTATGAAGTGAACAACTTCCATGTCTTGTGTGGGCCAAATTTCATTGCGACTTCAACATTAAGATTCTATTCTAAATAAAACTAACAATGAAAATGGACCTAGTGATGATCTAAATATATCATATAATTTTTCACGGTATACTATAAGCCTTTCACTAATTCTTGAGTAGTAGATTGGTGGTAGAGGTTTAGAGTTCAAAAATGTTTGTGATTGGACAGTAAAAAAAAATAGGGTATTTAAGATACATCATACTTTAATATATTTCCAAAAATGTATCATTTTCCTCATTCTGATCTCATATGAATCATTTGGATTCTTTGCAAGTATTCAAACCAATTTCGAGGGTGGGGTTTAGGAAATTTACATAATAGAACTTTTGGGTAGGTAATCAATTGATGAAAACATAGAATCAAATGTTTGATCTTATGGCATTGATGCATACATTGATACATTTTTTTATGTTACCCTTTTGGTGGAATTTTGACACTTATGGCCAAAAATAAAGCTTCAAAAGTCATGGTAATTTTAGTCCCAGTGATAGAGAAATGTTCATTATCACATATTCCCAAGTTAAAAGTGATCCCTTTCAAGTGTTAGATCAGGTTTTAGGTTTCAATTTGAACTATTGAGTAGTTATGTTAGAAAAAAAATTGTTTTGTTTGAAGAAAAGGAAGGCCAAGTTATTTGCAACCTTGACCTCACACTCCTTAGAGTTTTAACCCCCCTCTACTAACCAAGGTGCCTAGGAACCAACTCTGAAAAGATATTAAGGATTATGGTAGAATTTTTTTTTCCAACACATACATTGGGCCCACACAAGATAAAAACCTGTCCCCTCTTGAGATAAAGTTGGGTGCAACAATCAAGGAAGAAGAGGAGGTGGCATTCATTCCCTTGATGAAAAATATTTAAAAATAAAAGTAAGAGTATTTTCCTCCTACACCACCCTTCATTTTTTCTCTTGTCATCACCATTTGGAGGAGGCACGACTTCATTGTGTAGAGAGAGCCATTGTTGAATGTAACATCAAGGAAAGTCACATCACACATAGAATTTGGTCTCCACCATTTTTTCATGTGAATCCATGGATGTTCATTTAGTTTTCCCTCGGTTCAATTTTTTTATTTGTTGGATTTGAATTTTTAATGGCGATAGTTTATTTATCATTGATGGAAAATTGATATCCTCTATTTTATTTGCAGAAATAATGTTGAAGGGGGTGGTATTTTAACCCATCTTTTGTGCTAAGCCCAATCCCCCTTATCCACCATGCCTTCAATGAAAATCCACTCATAACTATCACACCCTTTACCCTCCCCTTCTAGATTTCATACCCTGACATATCCTCACTCCAACATTTCCCACCCCATTCCATAACTCCACTACCCTAACCCATCTCCCCTCTATTTCTTTATGATATAACCCATTCACCATCAAAATTATCCCCAATTCCTCCTCACCTATATCACTTTGTGATACGTATCTTATCCCCCTCACACCTTTTTTTCTCTTCTGATTCTCCCTACCCATTTCTACCCATTTCTATAATCCCATCCTCTCATCCTATTACCCTACAACTTATACTTCACCACACACCATACAATATGAAAGGCTTCTAACCTAAGTACTAGTTACCCCTCTCCTCTCTAGTATTTACCTCCCCTCCCATTAACCACTTGTGGTGGTGGATTCTACCACTTCCACCACCAACTACAAAGGAGAGGGGGTGGTATGATGTCCTAGCACCAAGATGGTTTTTTTGTACCTCTCCATAGCCATTCAATCCCCTCCTCTAGGTGATGGCATTTTCTCTAACACCCCATTGACCACCTGTGGCAGTGGGTTCTCCCACTTCCACCACCAAATACAAATAAAATAGAGTGGTACAATGTCATATCACCAAGATGGTTTTTCCCCACAACCACCAGTGTGCAACCCTCCCCCCAAGATCCAAAATTTCCAATGTCCATATTTGAAATTTTAATTAAAAAAAAAAACATTGTTTATATGGTATGATTTGAAAAATATAAGATATTTTTTTTTTTGGGAAAATTGATGAAGATGGAAAATCAATATTATAATTCAATTATCTATAGGTTGAAATTGATCCTAGGAAAAACCAAAATGACAAACAAAAATCTCTTTCCACCTACAACACTCTTAAAATATAACTCAATTATTATTTTTAGGGGTAGTTCTTGGAGTGTAGATGGTCTTTAATTAGTAATGCAACTAGTGTTGGAAAGAGGTGAAATTGAAAAAACCTCAAAATCCTTATTTTCATTCATATTTTTGTCTTTTACTTCTCATTTTCTAGATTCAAAATACCCCATATATCTAAATATTCAAAATAACCCTTTATCCAACTATGATCCATATTTTATGATCATAATGAAATGAATATAGATCTATATTATTAACATGGAGATACAATGAACAATAATAGAGATATAGTAAAACTTGGCTTCTATTCAATAAATAAATATGTTGAAACTGTAAAATGCAAACTGAAACGAACTTGCTAGAATGGTGGTGGCTTATCTCTTAGAAGAGATGTGATGGTTGTGCTCATTCACAATAAGATGACTACAGTGAGGATACAAAGAACGTTTTACATCAAACATGAATTCCAAAACCCTAGAAATCCAAAAACCTAACCCTAGGAGATGAAGCGCCAAAATTCATGTGGGCCCCATTAGGGTAAGTTGGTACATCAACTTCACGCGGTCGTAACTCTTTCATATGATCTTCGTTTTAGGTCCACAATAGCTTGTTGGAAAGGTTTATCCGAGGAATACGCACTATGTTTTTACACTCTAACTCCATCAACAATGTGACTGTGGTAAGCCCAAAAAATGTTGTATAGGGCCTCAAAATGGCCCTGGATGTTTAGGACCCAAAAATCTAGAAAAATAACTGCCAAAATGAAAACTGCATGTGATCCAGTTGGAATAGGTCGGTGGCCACCAATATCCACCTAGATAAATCCTCCCCCATTAGGAAGAAAGGGTATACATTTCATTGAGTTCCCCCATCATAAGATGAAATTTATGTTGAATTTGGCCCTAGGAGAGCCACTTGCCTTGGTGCAGGAGTTGTCCTACTTTGACAAACCGATAAAGCTAGATCCTCTATGGGAGAGTGCCCTTGACCTATGTTTCCATGACCTGATCAGTGGATGCATATTCCATGTAATCAAGGTTGAGATATATTGATGTCAACTATTATGTTTTCTTTGAGGTGTCTAATAATGGTGGAAAATATGGGCCAATGAGGTCCACATTAAATACTGGGTGCAATCCAAGGAAAGGGGAAATGTTGAGCTCAAAAAAATTATTACCCATGTCCTTGGTGATGGTGTAAGGTCCATAGTGAAGTGGATGACACTTCTTATGGGGCCTCTTAAGGGTTTTTTTTGCAAGAACAACCAAAATTTATCCCCCACCTGGAAATTGATCATGGTGTTTCTTGTACTTGGCATTGGACTTCTATAAAATATCATGAACTTATTAGAAGATATGTTGGATCCACTCAATGAACTGGGTAGTTTTTTCGGCTTCAGTTTGAGCATGGGATGAGTCTTCCTAGGTGGCTACAAGGGGTATTTCAACATCCATGGGACCCAATGGTTGAAATCCCAACCCCGCCTGAAAGGGGTTGTGGTTAGTTGAGCTATGTATGGCTCTATTGTAGTTTTGTTGAAAATAGGGAAGACTCACATCCCATGTGTGGGGATTCTTTTAATTGTACATGCATGGTATATTCACAATCATCTGGTTTACAACCTCAAGTTGGCCATTTGAGACGATTTGGTGAGCTTGGTATCCAACAGTGACCAAAGGCTTGACCAAAATTTTTTGAGGAATCGACTGTCCTAATATGAGATGATGGTTGGTGGTATCCCAAAATGTACCCACACTCATTCGAAGAAGAGCTTGGTAGTGGCCTCTACTATCATGCTCTTCTTGCACGTGGATAGGATCCCCATTTTAGAAAAATGATCGACCACCACAAAAACATAGTCATTTCCCCGCTTGGTTGATGGAAGGCCAGACATGTAGTCCATCGAGATGGATTCCTAGGGCCTATCAAGAGTAGGAAGAGGGGTGTACATGCTTTGTTTCTTAATGTCCAGTTTGGAAATGGTGTAGGCAGTGTAGGACCTGATATACTTGTTGACATCCCATCGAAATTTTAGCCAATAGAAATGTTTTTGCAGCATTGTAACTGTCTTTTCTACGTTGAAGTGTCCCATCACCCCGTTGTAGTGTACATCCCAAATTATCTTCGCTCGCTCACTTCATGGAACTTAGGGATGGCCCAAATGGCACAACATCCTTTCCTGAAGATGGAAATCAGTGACAGTTGTGTTGGGGCCCAATAGTTGGTAGGTGGTGGTAAAGTCATGATCTCTCTCAAAGAGTTGGGGCCATCTGAAGGTCTCGTGGTTGTAGGAGTTTAGCACCGTGGTGAGTGATACAACTTGAGGGAAGTTGAGGAAATCAATGACATAATTGGTGCTTCATTTCCTATACCTGATGTTGAGATGGAACTGTTGCAAGTATGTGGAAAACTTGTGATGGTGATCATTTTGCAATTCTCCTTATGTCTGCATGAATTACAACGACTTATGATCGGTGTGGATGATTGTCTCCTTCCCGAGAATGTAATTCCTCCACTGGCGATAGGATTGGAAAATGGAGTACATTTATTTGTCATAAGTATGGTACTTAAGGATGAAATATGATAGTATCTCACTATGATAGGAAATAGGGTGTCTGTGCTTAGTGAGAACTATGCCCACAACCTAGTTTTGAGCATCTGTCTCGATCTCAAAGGGTTGGTGCAGGTTGGGTAATGAGATCACTAGGGTTGAGCACAAGTGATACTTCAAATTATTGAACCCTTTTTATTGTGATAGGCTCCACATGAACCTTTACTTACCACCACACCTAGTTACTTATATGAGGGCCCATGCAATATGGGAGAATCCCAACCTGAACCTGTGATAGAATTTGGCAAGCCCTAAAAATATTTGAATCTTTGGGAGTATGTTTGGGGATGGCCAGTCACGAATGACCTGGATATTGGATAGATCCACATGCACCCCATGATCATCAACAATGTATCCTAAGTACTAGACCCTATCCATGTCAAAGGAGCATTTTTCCAAATTTGCATATAGCTTGTGTTGTCATAGAGTGTGCAGAACCTGTTAAGTATGTTGTAAGTGTTCCGCCCAATTCTTTTTGTATATGAGGATGTCGTTCAGATACACCACCACAAAATAATTGGTGAAATGATTCAAGATATCATCCATCATCCTCATGAAAATTGTTGGTTCATTCCTCAAACCAAAGGGCATGACCAACCATTCAAAAAGACCTTATTTGGACTTGAAGGGAGTTTTCCATACATTTGTCTACTCTATTGGGACTTGATGGTAGCCAAACTTCAGATCAATATTACTAAATTATTTTTCCCCCTTGAGATAGTCAAGGATATTGTCGATTCGTGGAATCAGGTATCGATTCCTGACTGTGATTTTATTTTGTTCCCAATAATCAATGCAGATTTGACAGGTCTCATCTCTCTTTTGCACAAGAACAATTAGGCTTCCACATGGTGATGATCTAGTTCAGATGTGCCCCTTTTGGAGTAGTTCTTATATCTGACTCTTAATCTCCTCATTTTTAATAGATATAAGAGATAGATTTTCCCATTGGGTAGAGTTTCACTAGGGGTCAGATTGATTGAATGCTTGACCTAATAGTGCAGAGGTACCCCAATGGGTGAGGAGAAGATGTATTTTTATTCTTCCACCACCTTATCCACTTGCTTCTGTTGCATGAAGAGATCAACCATGGAGGCCATGGATGTGGATACAACCTTCTACTGAATTTGAGAGAGAATCATGAAGAAGAAAAAATTCCCAATATGAGAGATGACCTTCCCGCATTGCTTAAAAGAGATCAAGGAAATGGCGGTAGCTGGGACTTCCTCGGGTATCCTATATAATTTTCTATCCAAAGTAATAATAACACTATGAGGCCTAGAATCATATACATCATGATGTTTCCATAAATAAGGTTGGCCCAAAATAACATCACAAAATTCAAGGGGAGTGACGTCACACAATACCTCATCTTTGAAGGGCTTCATGTCATAGGATAGGTGCCAATATTGGCTGACATGAATATCTCTTCCTGGGTGGATCCATCCAATGGTGTATGGTTGCGGGTGCGGATTTGTCGGCATGGCCATCTCCTTGATGACATCCACTGAGATGAGGCTATTTTGGCTATCAATATCAGTGATGAAGTGCAGTGCAGTACCCTTCACCCACATTTGTGAATGAAAGAGGCTCTCTCCTTCTTCTGGCTCATCAGGTTCACTGGGTTTGATCTTGGTGGTAGCATCGGTGGCACTGCTTTCTGTGTCAATACTTTGTCTCCCCTTTTCTGGTTCTAACTCAAAGTCAAAACCCACATTTGATTCATAGGATTTCACCTCAGACACCAATGACTACTTTGAGAGGAAATCAATAGTGTTATTCCAGGGGCTATTATGGAAGTTGCACCACTTCCCGGTGTCTTTCTTCAACTTTCCATTGTCCTTCTTTTTTTGCAGCTTAGACTAGTTTTCCAAAAGTTGTCCATATTTTATCTTCCCTTGTTTTTGTAGGTTGGGGTTTCCCTTGCCCTAATTCTATTGTGTGGGGTTCTCAGACCCAAACCATCACATATTTTGTTTAATCCTCTGCTTGATTTTGACAGCATATTGATAAGCCACACCCAAGGATGAGATTTCCAGAAACTCAATTTATGTCTAGATGTATCTATGCAGACCACTGCGGTACTTCAGAACCATATGTCTCTCATAATATTTGATACCCAACTTGGTGCGAAAGGTATGGAAGATATTTGTGAACTCTGTCACGGTTTGGTCCCTTTCATGTTGTAGTCTGGTCCATCTTGTATATAGGTCGTCATAAATTCCAGCAAGGTAATATTATTCCTTAATAACATCCCTAAAGGACTCCCAAGTGAGTGCGAATGTAAATAATGAGGATTCCTTTGTTTCCTTTTTCTCACAGAAATTCTCCCACCAATATTTGACATGGGGGACGGCTTTGAGGAGCACAAATGTAATGTTTTCTCTCTTGGAAAAGTTATGGATTTTTTTTTTCCCTTCTAGCAGATTCAACCATTTGTCTACAACATCTACATCTATCTGAACTTCAAATATAGGAATATAAAAGTTGATATGTACCTTGAAGGGGGTGGCACCTCTGCTCAAGTAATATGTGTCGCATTTTGGTAGTCATCAAAGGAGTTGCGCAAAACTATCCATCATTTTGTTCCTCTATTGTGCAAGGGATTCCTTGAGAAATAGTTTGAAATTATCTCTTGTCCTATAGTATTTCTTTTATCCTGACATGGAATTTCTCTTGGGCATGCAAGAGCTAGCTTACTGAATAGAAAAAATCTTGAGACCCAACTCTTTGTACCTTGACCTCGTCGGGGATATGTAATAAGAACGACAAGGAACAAACCGCTCTGATACCACTGATTTGAATTTTATGAGCAGAATGAAATGACTACAAATATATATTATTAACACAGATGTGCAATGAAAAATAATAGAGAAACATTAAAACTTGGCTTCTATTCAATAAATAAATATGCCGGAACTATAAAATGCAGACTAAAACAATCTTGCTAGAATGGTGGCGGCTTATCTCTAAGAAGATATGGGATGGTTGTGATCATTCGAAAGAAGATGAGTACAATGAGGATCCAAAGGAATTTTTAAATAAAACATGAATGAAAAAAACCTATACATCCAAAAACCTAACCTTTGGAGATGAAGCGCTAAAATTCATGTGGGCCTCGTTGGGGTAAGTTGGTACATCAACTTCCTAAGGTCGTAACTTTTGCATACAATCTTTGTTTTAGGAGCATAATAGCCCATTGGAAAGGTCTATATGATAACTACACATTATTCCACCATACTCTATCATCATTAATAGTGTGACTATGTCAAGCCCAAAAAACGTTTTTTAGGGCCACAAAACGGCCCCAAAAGTTCATGAAGACCCAAAAAGCTAGGAAAATAACCGCCAAAATGAAAATTGCATGTGAGCTAGTTGCAATAGGTGGGTGGCCATCGATATCCACCTTGATCAAATTAACTCAATAATAATATGTAAATATTTTTACTATGTCATGTTGTCACTATATTCCCCAACCCACATGAGAAAATAACTGTTGGAAAAACCCTAGGGTGGCCTCTATCCATTTGCACATCGGCCACAATCTTCAAGGATTTATCACTTTTTTCAACTCTTCATATTCATGCTAAATTTTATAGAACAATTATAATGCGTTTCTGATTGAATCCTCGAAGATCATAGAATTTCTTGTTAATTCTAATTCCTAGTGAACAACTAATAGAATTGATTCATCCTCTACTAACCTGATATCCTCCCTCCATACCTTTCGTGCCTCTTCTAGATTTATACTATCTCACAAACATTTCTAGATGATGAAAAAAATTGTCTTCATTCTTTTCAATTGTTCTAATATAAGATGAAATATCAAGTTCTCCATCCTATGTGGCTACTTATCCAATTTACTTACCACATTAAAGTCCCCAAACACCTACAATTTTTAGAGATTTGGATCCTTATCTTCTAACAACTTCAATAAGAGCTTCAGAGCCATCAAATCAACGTAGTTTTTAGAATCCCCCCTCCCCACCATATTATCTTACTTTGAAATTAAAATGATACGAACTACTCATAAATAAATTACACATTGTGCCACATACAAATAACTTCTCTTGGATAACATTGTGTAAATACCCCTAGCATGTTGATTATTCAATTAGAGGATGATTCAAAATCTTGGATTTTTTAACCTTTGAGGGGATTTTTATGCCTTAAAATATTTATTTAACTTGATATGCACATTGAAAGTGTGGCATATACATTTTTTGAAATATGTTTGTAGTTCTAACTAATCAAATTCCCTACAAAACCACAAGGGGGAGAGATTTGAAGTATTTACGATCATTTTACGTGAAAAAGGTTCTTCAAATACTCTTCCATTTTATGTGAATGTGAATATATCTTTGAAGGGTATTGAATTTTTTAACCTTTGAGGGGATTTTCATTCCTTCAAATATTTATCTAACTTGAGATGCACATTGAAAGTGTGGCACATAATTTTTTTGTAATATGTTTGCATTTCTAGCTAATCATGTTCCCTAAGAAACCACAAGGGGGAGAGATTTAAAGGATTTACGATCATTTTTATGTGAATCTAGTTCTTCAAATACTCTTCCATTTTTTGTGAAAGTGAATCTATATTTGAATGGTAGGCATGCTTGAAGACACACACTGCTACTAGTAGGATTCATAAACAACTTCAAAACATGGAAAATGGTGATGGAATATTTAAAATTAATTTGTATACAACTTCCAAAATAAACAGGCTAAAAATATAGTGCAATGTTGTTAATAACCATATCTATTATTGTTTATGTGATCAAAGCTCTACTATTTGAATTTTCCATTCATTCATTCATTGGGTATTAATCATAATTGCGAAGTTCTGCAATTCATTAATAAGGAAGAGAAAAATAAATAGTCGATACAATAATTTTAATAATTTACTCTTCATTCTCTTCATCGACACAAACATTCAAAGTGTTCAACCGATCAATTTATTTTTCCTTTCTCACTTTATAGGTTAGTTTCATTTTCAAGCAATGCTTCTACATTTGAGGGACATGTTTCGCAGTGTTCTTGATTGACAGATATGATTCAAAACCTACAAACATGTAACAACTGTAATATATCAACATACTCTATACACCAAATTTACCAACAAACCTTTTTAACCATCAAGAAAATTTTGAGGCATGGTGTGTATCTCGAAGTTAAAAACAGAAATAATTTTTTTTAACATTGTAGATGTTATGGACATATTATGATATAGTCAGGTAATGTTTTACACTCTTTAAGCAATAAGTTGGATTTAGTAAATACCCCCACCAACAATGTAAAATATCTCCTTAGTGTCATGGTTTTATTAGAGATAAATAAGAGTGCATTTTCTTAGCTACATAGGTAAACTAACAAATGGAGTTTTACATCCCAACAAATTGGAGTTGTTATCCCAAGATAAGAGTGTAGAGATATTTTTTATTTTTTGGGGGATCAATCATTCTTTTAGATTTTCTATGTTGTTTGTTTTCCTCAATATGGATACACCATAATGTTGTCTTCTGAAAGATCAATCTCAGTTCCTTCTCATGATTCCTAGGGAGGAATTTATTGAATGATATTGAAAGACTTTTTGGATCCCTTTTGATTTCTTTGGTTCGTACAATCCAATCATATTCTTTAGTAACTTGGCAGGAAATGTGTTTTTGTGAAGAGTCTCTCTACACCATGCCTTTTCATTGCTCAACATTATCTTATATCTATGTTTTTTGGTAGAATAAGAGATATTAACTACCTTTATCATGGCCAAATGTTAATTTTATTGTGGTCAAATTGTGATGCCCTTTTCGACTCCCCACTTTATAGATTATGGAACATGAAAAAATCTCTAGAGACATAATCAATCTCTTGTTAACCTAGACACGTGATAATTTTGTTAGGATGATCCCATAATGTTATGGTTTTTTACCTTCTCTTTTTTAGATTTCATTATATCTTAGGATGTGGAAGAAATATAAAGTTTTGCATGATGAAAATTAAAATATTGTCAATTTATTAACATAATTGTCTTCTGATACATTATAGTTGTTCCTTGTCATAGATTTGCATCTTGGTACATACATAATATATATTGATCGAGAGGATTCATTGCGATGTTTGTCTCCAATTTTACCTCACAAATGATTCACATTGTCCATTGAAAGAAGTAGAGGGACCCCTAGCTACATAGAGAACCCTAGTCTAATAAGGACCCCTATTTTGTCAAGGAGCCCTAGTTTGACAAGGAACCCTAGTCAGGAAGGAGCAACTAGTCACACAAGGGATTTTAGTCAAACAAGGAGATCTAGTCAGTATAGAAAACTATCAAATTCATATAGATATAGATAGGTTGGATATTAAGGTAATATGAACATGTTAAATTATGTGCATACTTGCATATTTATCTTGTTTTCATAAGTTTTGAAATTGATAAAATTCACTATACTCGATAAATTTATTTTCAGATGCATAATTCAGTAGATCACGAGTGAGAGCACAACCATCCATAAGTGATGCTCAAGATAATCCATTGTATGATGGATAAATGAAACATTTCTCTAGCTATGATTTTGGGGCAAGTTTGAACATAGATTCCCCCTTGTTAGCCAATGTATAACCCCAATCACATCAACAACCTATGATTGGTAAATTGCTTTTATTTTTTTATATTTTTTTGTAAATAAAGTGCATATGGTCATGTTTTTGTGCATTTTTGTAACTATATAAAAAAGTTTCTAAATGTGTAAAGGATTGGGCTAATGTTGGGGGCAATAATGAAGCAAAGGGTGAGGGTGAAGGTCAACTCAGGATGAATTTTAAACAAAATAAATATTATACATGTTGAGTCTCCAAATTGACATCCCCATTACCACATTATACTCCTCATTTATACCTTTTTGGCCTACCTAAGCTTGGGTAAATGACAAAGAACACTACCACCAGCCATTGATAAGGTCATAAGGTAAAGTATAATTGAATTCATGGATTTTGTGGTTTATTAAGCTAGGAAACTAAATATTTCATGTACTAATGTTTAAAATTACCACATGTAGCCTTTGACCTCTAGATGAGTCCAGTACTTCTATGCCAACTCAGCCATCCGGTACTTATGCGCCAGATTTCCATTGTCGGATTCTGGTACCAGTGTGCCTTCCATTCAGATCTGGTACCGAACCATCTACTGTCGGGATCCGATACCAATGACTGCAGACTGTTCTAGTCTGGTACCAACCCATGGTGTGTTGTTCAGATCCAGTACCATCTACCGAATCTCACCTTTCATGATCCAGTACCAATACAAGAAACAAAGTATGCTAAGTTTGACTCCAGATTGTGCCTAAGATAGTGGTTGATTGGAATCATCAAAATGATAGCAAATCTATGTTAAGACAGTTTGTTTATTGCTTCATCCTCATACACTTAGTGTCATGATGATGAAGCTTAACATCTGTAACCGAATCTATATATTTGACAATTGCTTATTTGCTAAAGATTTCACTTCCTTGTGTTTCACGACTAAGACTGTTTAAATAGTCATGGCAAGGATGGTGGAGGTAGGAGAGGATTAGCATAACACAACATGTGAAGAAGTGTTGCATACTGTAGAACATATCTTAAGTTCGAGGTTAATAGAAGAATGTCATTTATCTCCATGTTTTGATCATTTATGAATGAATGCAAGTTAAGTTGTTAGTATAGTTTAATTTCATGTTTTGAGGTCTGAGTAAGAGTGATGTGTGGATTGAAAGACAACTTACTGTAGACTCCAGTCACTAACCTGTTGAAGTGGCAAGGGCCCACTTCCCAACAAAGGTCAGCATCTTTATAGAATAGTGTTAGTAATTAATTTCAATAGTATAACTGTTAAATTAGCTAAATCTTTGATCTTTCAAATAATAGCACTATAGATTCGTTTAAGATTTTGGTTATATGATTTCTTAGAGATATTTATTTACTCTGTTTTTGCATATTCCTGTTTCCATTCTTATGAATTTGATTTTTTTTAATGGACATGGATATTGGTAGCAATAGTCAAATACAATTGGAAAAGAACTAGAGAAGATCACAATAGAATATTGTGAACCACAACTTACTCAATATAATGGCTATTGAACTATCCATGCTATGCCTTGATGATTGATGATTGATGTGTGATTTTCCCTTTTCAGAAGTGTGATTGCATAGTTATCTTTCTAGGTCAAATAACAAAGTTGATCTGTCAAAGAACTCCATCTCATATTTGCATGTGCCCCAATGGAGTAGATAGCTTCTTTTTAAAAGACAACCAAAGTGTGTTTCAGTTTGCTTCTTCATCTAGATTATTTTTATACTCGTGACATTAGAATTACCTCTCTTACTGGTGTCTTGTAACTCTGTTGATTACGAATCTTGGATTGCTAATTAATGAGTGCATTGTACTAAGCATATAAACAACACAACATTTTGGTGTCGTTGTCGGGGAGTTGCAAATGGTAGGAAGTGATTTTAGCTTAGATTGTTTTGCATAAGTTTGTTTGAATGATTTTAAAGGATGCTCGAGGGAGGAGGACAAAACGTTTAAGATGTGAGTGAAGAGCCACGCGGCCACTAGAGTGGGGTTCTCCGAAGCCAGGTTGCCTTCTTACCTCTTATATAGAATTAGGATTTCAATTGAAATAAGTATTAAACTTTTATGCATAGATATAGAGATAATAAGGGTAGATTTGTAGGCTCTGAAGATTCAAAAATGACCCCTCACATTAATACAACTGACATTGGAGAAGGAAAAATTCCACCAGGAGGGAGTTCAAGGGGAGCCAGTGAGGCTCCAGAAGAAGAACCTAAAACTGAAGAATCAACATTGGGACAAATAGAACACAAGTCTGCTAAACGAACTGAACATTTGGAAGACACGCAAAATCTAGTTTTTGAACCATCTATCAGTGGAGGAGAAGCACCCAACGAATTGGCAGAAGAAGAAGGAAATGAAAATGCAACCACTGAGACTGAGACCTTTAGGTTTCCAATCTTGTATATTTCAAGAAACATCAGCATGAAGAACATCCCACTATCATCATTACCCACTTTCAGAGGTATGTCAACTAAAAATCTAGACCTATTTTTATTTGAATTTGACATATTATGTAGAAGCTATAACTACTCAGACGATGCCCAAAAACTTAAGCTCTTTCCATCCACAATAAAAGATTCAGCCTTAAGATGGTTCATGAGCTTAGGAGAAAATATAATTCTCTCTTGGGATTAGATGAAAGACACATTTTTATGGAAATACCAAGACTATTGTAAGGATAATGCTAAAAATGACATTTTTAAAATGTAGCAAACAGAAGATGAAAGCCGTGAAGACTACTTAGAAAGGTTCTTATACAACTATCAGAAATCAAAATTATTCACCACATGCCCATCTGTAGTAAGAACTATATTTTTGAAAGGTCTTAGAGATGACTGCGTAGAAGTTTTAAATTTGTTAAGTTTAAGAGATGTGCACCAAAATCCCTTTGCAGAAATTGAAGATTATTGTAGAAGATACTCAAGAGGACAGGCTAAAACAAGCAAGGGACCAAGAGATTCTTTTAGTAGAAATTCAAGACAAAGCTTGGGAACTATCACTAGAATTGAGTTAGGAAACTTATTGGAGAACTTTAAAATAGACATCCTAATCACAATCAGTAATCAATTAGATACCTTAAAACTGAAAAAGAAGCAAGAGGAAGAAGTTTTTTTTTAAATATTTTTTCCTAAATGTCGAAAGAAGCACCCTAAGAAAGAATGCCCATTAAATTTCATAGAATTCTCTGGCCTGTGTACACTAGAACACCCCACATATGAGTGTCCAACTTTTCTTGAGATGGAAGCCATATATAGGGAAGGAGGAGTCTCACAAGAGCAACCATACCCTTCTAGGAGGCCTTGGAGAGCACAAAACCCCAATACATTTTATGACCCTAATACACAATATCAACAACAACAATGGGGTCCTACTCCAATGCCCTATTACCAATGGACATCTCAGCAAGTTCAAACTCAATCTTGAAAACAAGGTTGGAGGGGGCCTGTGTATGGGAATCCCTCTTACCCGACATATCCACAGTATCCTACAAATATGTCCCAATTACTACCTGGATTTAATCCACCTCAGATACAATATTTACCTCCACCTCCTATACAACAACAATTCACAGCACCCTTGAACCCTAACCAGCAGCAACAAGAACCTATAAATGCCAATCAACATCCAAAAAACCAAGCTGCCCAGAACCCTCCTAGGCCAACAACAATTGCTGCCCAGCCAATTCCTAACCCCAATAATCGACCCACCCACCCTGTGCAAAATACAGAAATCCAAACCTTTCCCACATATGAAATTCAACAATCTGGGAAAGTTGTAAATCAATCAAATTATGGAGTACTAATTCAAGAAGAAAATGATGATCATTCTGAAAAAGAAAACACTCAGACCACCCCTATAGAAGGAGAGACTTCCCCTTATATTCCAACCACCTCTCAGTCCATAGGAGTATCTCAACAAGTTAATCTTCCACTCTACCCCGAAAGACTATTAGTGAAGAGACCTGACCCACCCTTGCACAAAGATATAGAATATGAGTTACGAAATGTATGTATAAAAATACCTCTGCTGCAAGCCATCAAAGATATCCCCATATATCCCAAAATCATAAGGGATCTTTGTCTTAAGAAACCAAGAAGAAAGAAGAAGGAACCTCCCCTTGTTCGGGTAGTAGGACAATTATCTGAATTTATTTATGAAATGTCATATAAGTATAACAACCCTGGGAATCCAATAGTCACTATTGAAATTAATGATATTTCACTACCAAACACACTCATTGATTTGGGTGAAGCAATTAATGTAATTCCTTTTGACACTATGAAAAAAATACAAATCAAACAGTTAATACCAACCCAAACCATGATAGAGTTGGAAGATAAGTCAGTTATTAGCCCTGTAGGAAGCTTAGATGATATCACAGTTACACTAGCTTCTTGGGAATATCCTATAGACTTTCTAGTCATCTATTCTAAGTCATCCTCCAAACCAGGACACCCTATGGTTATTGGTCGTGGCTTGCCATAGCATATGCCTTTATCAGTTGTCAGTCTGGCAAGATGACTATATCCAATGGCACACATAGCCAAAAAATTTGTATCTTCCCTCCTGCCCAACTAGCACAAGAGATACCTCCTTGGCTCAAAAACCCTTATGGAGAGGAAGATTGCATCAGACCCCTGTTAACCCTTGAACAAGTAAAAGGAATGCAAGAACAATCATATGAACAAGTCTTAAGTTTATTTTTGGCTAATACAAACTGTATTGAATATCCTAGGGCTTTTGCAGAATTGTCACACATTTTCAGCTTCGAATTTCAACAAACTTGGCACCCTGATATCACTTTATCACTAGCTTCCTCAGAGAAGGAAGAAATTACTGAACTTGTTGAGATTAGTCTAGGGAAACCTTTGTATATCAACTCTAATTTGGAACCAGAATGAAAGACACAAGTTATTGAAATTCTCCAGAGACAATTTGATGCCTTTGAATGGGATTATGCTAACATGAAAGACATTCACCCTGACACATGCACACATCATATCTACACTAATGACCAAATCAGACCAGTTAGACATCCTCAGCGAAGGATGAATCCATCTCTCAAAGATATTGTGAAAGAGGAATTGCAAAAAATTCTTCAAGCCAATCTCATATACCCCATTTCAGATAGTCAATGGGTGTCTCTGCTTGTCATAGTCCCCAAGAAAAATGGTAAATGGAGAATATGTGTAGACTTTAGGGAGTTGAACAAAGCCACCCATAGGGATTATTTTCCCTTACCATTCACTGATTAGGTGTTGGATACCTTGTCTAGAAAGGAGTATTTCTTGTTCCTAGATGGGTTTAGTGGTTATAACCAACTACAAATAGCACCCGAAGACCAGGAAAATACCACTTTCACCTGCCCATGGGGAACCTATGCTTATAGGATTCTTCCTTTTGGACTTTGTAATTCCCCAGCCACTTTTCAAAGGGATTTCCTAGCCATTTTCTCTGACTTCACCAATGATTGTGTAGAATTCTACATGGATGACTTTACAGTCCATGGAAATGACTTCCAGGAAGCTTTGACCAGTCTAGAAAAAGTCTTGATTAGGTGTAAGGAAACTAATCTTTCCCTAAGTAATGAAAAGTCAAAGACGATTTTCATTGAAGGTATTGTTTTGGGGCATCACATCTTTGGTTCTGGAATGTGAGTTGATCCCACAAAGATTCACATTATCAAACAAATCAGAATACCTTCCTCACAAAAGTAAGTTTGCATATTTTTAGGGCATGTTGGCTACTATAGAAGATTCATTCCGAATTTTACAAGATTAGCTATCCCCTTATTCAAGTTATTATCTAAATAAGCTAAATTTAAATGGAATGATGAAAGCCAAGTATCTTTTGAAATTCTAAAATAGAAATTGTCAAGTACCCCTATATGTACTGATGCCTCAAACAGGTCCCTTCCTTTTCATATATGTATCGATGCCTCAAACACAGCCCTAGGGGCAGTTCTTGGGAAAAGGGAAAATCAGATGCCTTATGCTATTTACTTTGTCAGCAAAAACCTTTCCTCAACATAAGTTAATTATATGGTCACAGAAAAAGAATTGTTAGTCATAGTCCATGCTATCAATAAATTTAGACACTACATTACAGGATATCAAGCTTTTGTACACACTGATCATTCAACCATCAAATTCCTAATTAACAAACCTATAACAAACCCTAGAGTTAAAATATGGTTGTTACTATTACAAGAGTTTAATATCAACATTATTGATAGACCTGGTAAGGATAATCTTGTGGCCGATTTCTTATCTATAGTGTTTCATCTAGGAGATAATACACCAGTAGATGATAACTTTCCTGATGAAATTTTGTTTTCTATTTCTACATTTACTCCTTGGTATGCAGATGTAGATAACTATTTGGTGACAGGGAAGATGCCTCAGAAATTTTCTCCTAGAGAAAAACAAAAATTAATTCAACTAAGTGAAAACTAGATCTGGCATGATGATTATCTTTACAAAATAGGACCAGATTTGGTAATTAGGAGATGTGTAAGGGAAGATGAGATCCATGATATTCTGCAAGACTTCCATGATGTTCCTTGTGGGGGGCACTTTGCTGACAAGAGGAACGCTTATAAAGTTCTGCAAACTGGTTATTATTGGCCTAATATTTTCAAATATGCCAGAACTTATGTATCCAGTTGTGATGAATGCCAACGAATGGGTAAGCCTACTGCACGAGACCAAATTCCACTTTAAGCCCAAGTAGTCATTGAACCTTTCGAGAAATGGGCATTATATTTTGTAGGGCCCATTAACCTTGCATATAAAAAGAAAAAGTGTATACTTGTATGTACTGACTATGTGACTAAGTGGGTTGAAGAAAAAGATTTACCAGCTACAAGTGAACAATCAATAGTAGATTTCCTTTTTAATAACATCTTTACTAGATTTGGTGTACCTCGATAAATTGTGACTGATCAAGGGACTCAATTCACCTCTCATCTAATCAAAGCAATTATAGAACAATACCAGATCAAGCACAGGAAATCTACACCATATCATCCACAGGAAAATGGGCAAGTATAATCCACCAACAAAGTCATTGAGTCCATCCTTACTAAAACAGTACAGCTACACCACAAGGATTGGGCTGACAGATTACTACAAGCCTTATGGGCTTATAGAATCACCTAGAGGAATACAACAAGACAAACACCTTACGAATTGGTGTACGGGAAGCAGGTGCTTCTCCCCATAGAATTCCAGATCAATACTTTCAAGATTGTTGTACAAGTCACCATGAACTTAGATGAATCCCAGCAACAAAGGCTCTTGTAGCTTAATGAGCTAGATGAAACCAGGAAGGAAGCACTTCAAATAAATACCCTCATTCAAGAGAAGAGAACAAAATGGCATGACAAGTATCTTAAAAAGAAAAATTTTCAACCGGGAGATTGGGCCTTGTTGTATGATAGTTGGTTCAAGAACTTCAAAGGCAAGTTGACTACTCATTGATTGGAACCTTACGAGATTGACACTGTCTATGATAATGGTTCAATCATAATAAAGAAAATTGATGAACATCAGACACCCCTACTCATGAATGGGTACTGATTGAGAATTTACAACAAACCCTTGTCAAAAGAGGAATTCCTAACACATATACTACAAAATTCATATATGTAGGTGATCAATAAGGAAGGAGATCTTCCTACTAATCCACATTGATTGATTTAATTTCTTAAGAAAATTTTTGTACATAGGTGTGGATTGTGTTTTGTTAATAAGATGAAGGTAACAATGGACTCTCACCTCCCTTGTTTTACTTTCACATTTTATTTTTGTTAGTAGATTTCTATAATTTATTTGATCCTTCACAAACTTTCTAAGACATTAGTTTCTAGGCATCAACAATACTCTGTTATGGTCCGGTACTAGAAGTTTTGTTCTGGTCTGGTACCAGCAGTCCTGTGTTGATCTGGTACCAGAAAGCTAACTTTATATGGTACTATCAGAACACACCACCTAATTGACAAAGAATATTATCCTTATTTCAATATCATATGTCAATTAATATGAAGTCTGAAGCCATGCAGTAACCACTTAAGCTGGGACCAAGGAACTGACTATAACATCAAATGGCAGCTCTTATGAAGCAATAATTTCTTTTGGTTCTGTTGCTGGCTAAAGGGAAGTATTTTAATTTCTTTTGGTTTTGTTGCTGGCTAAAGGGAAGCATTTTAATTTCTTTTGGTTTTGTTGTTGGCTAAAGGGAAATATATTAATTTCTTTTGGTTCTGTTGCTTGAAAAGGAAAACATAATCTTTAGGAACCATGTTTTCAACGATTATAGGTTTCCTTTATTTAGTATTTCATCACGATTAAAGGGATAAAAATATATTAGCCAATAAGTAACTATTTCACCCTAACTAGACTTCAACAGTAATCATTGGATTATCTTTATTAAAGAGTAGCATATGAGTATATGAACACTCCATGTCATGGGCACACTAGGAAAACTTATATGGAAGAGGATGTATCAGTACCCTAAGGTAACTTTAGGTCATTCTCTTATGGACAAACTCACATAAATCATACATCTGGATTATTCTAAAAATGTACATACATAAGTTTATTTTTCCTCTAGTCAAATCTTCAAATACATTCAAATAAGAGAATATACCTTCCAACCCAATACCATCCCATCCTGTAAAAGGGTTTTCATACGAGCCTCCCCTGTCACTGTACAAAATCACTCTTCAACAAAAACTAAAATAGATGACTATGGACAAGAAGCCTCTGATGGAAAAAGGGTTTAAGAAACTAACTCGCTAGGATACTAAACAGGTCTCTTAGTAGTGAGTACCGGTATGTGGTATGACTAGGCAAACCCATCATGGTATTGAACAAGCCTGTTGGTAATGGGGCATTCTACCTGGGGAAGGTATATGTCTCACTAATTATCACAACTACCCCACCGGAGTACTGAACAACCTTGCTGGCAGTGAGTTCTGGTTGATAAATGTCTCATTTATACTTGTCCGACTGAAAAATTCACTACAAGCACAGGTCACTATTGACACTCATAAGATACAAACTCTAGATTAATAAACAAAATGAATACTACAAGAAAATGTCCATTTGAGAATTACCCTAAGTCAACTTTACCAATCTGACATCTAAAGCATGTATTATATAAGAAGGAAACTTATTAAGAGTGGATCCTTGACCAGGAATTCTAATCTACTTATACTGTGAAATTTATCCATAACATCTAATGATAGTAAATATCTTAAGCAAGTTAGGTTGGATCTATTCTTCTGGCAAATATAAAAACCTCCCTATCTTCATTACTGAAAGCTTCCCTTATCAATAAGTCATCAGAAGAAAGGCAATTTCAAATTTTTGGGGATCATATGCTCGGTGATAAATGTACTTTTGAATTTGATTTGGTTTCTTGTCTCTTATGAATTTCTTTTTCCATTGTGATACAGTGTGTCAGATCTTTTTTCATAATAATATGCAACATCCTTGGTATGGGGGAAGGTCAAAGAGCCCCTTTCAGGACTCTTTTTCAGAATCATATATCATCCTCAAAGACCAGCATGTTCACCTTACAACCCTGCAGAACCAGACACAAAAGAAGAAATTCAAAGACAAGCACAAAATAAAGAAGTTTTCATAAGATACAGGAAATTCCAATGCTAAGCCTTTAGAAAACTCTAGCCTAAAAAATGAATTCTGACAAGCTTCGCTATGGGTATTGGTTGTACAATGGTAAAAACAAAGGTAACATGGTATTATTTATGTTTCCTTGTAACATGGTATTATTTATGTTTCCTTGCTTATAAAACTACAATAGGTATGAAATATATACTAAGTCTTATGACCTTAGTGTTAAAACCATGCACCTAATTAGTTTTGACTCCCCTCATAGCCATATGCTTAACATTTATAAAATCCCTCACCACATAAGCACTTAAAAAGATGATTGAAGGCAAAATCACATCAAAAGCATGAATGGGAGAATAAATTGAAATAGTAATGATGAGCCATGACGTTCTTCATCCTTAATCCATCATGAATCTATCTCACATCATGTTGCACGATTTAACACCAATTCGCCGCTCAAGACATCCAATCGCCTATACCAAACATCCCATCCCCATCATTGCACCAACGGGAAAAAATGAAATGGCTTATCTGGGTGGCGAAGCCATCTAGATGAGCCTCATATTGTCTTAAATTTCCTTTATAGCATCTTTCCTCACCAATCGAATTATCACCATTCTTCCTACTGTTACCCATACTTCTTTGTCTTTAGAGCCTTCTCCTCTCTGCGATATTTTGTACCAAACCCTTACGCTCACAATTGACTAAACTCTTGCACTACAGCCTGATTTTGTTTCACTCATAGTTTATAAGGATGGTTGTAAGTAGACATGAATCGGTCTTCCATATTTATAGGGAGACCGAGGAATTCCAACTATTTAGAGATAAGTATGCTAAGGCAGGATGGATGTCATTTTTAGAGAAATTCACAGGTTGTCATGAGAAGGTCTCGCATGCATTTATTCAGAATTATGATGGAGAGATTGTGCGCATAGGAAATATGTAGCTAACAATCAATGAAGCAAACTTAAGGGAAGCCACGAGATTACCTAGAAGAGGTGCCAAGTATTTCAAAGGAGTAGGAATCAACAAGGAAATGTTCCAATGATTTATGAAGGAAGACCATCAACACCCTGATTGGAAAAATGGGATTGCTAGAAACTATAGCAAGGAAGAGTATCATCCAATGCTTGCTAGTCTTCAAAGATTCCTCACTTGTGAGGGAAGGTATGATGTAACCTTCCTGTATCATCTTAGGCTTTTGTTACACTTTGAAGGAGGTCCTGAAATTGACTTCCCATATTTTTTATGGATGAGCCTGAACAAGATGGTAAGAGGTGTCAAATCCCTATCCAAAACTAAGAAGACTAGCATCTATCATCAGGGTCTTATCAAATTACTTGTCATACATGATATCAGGAAGCAAGGGTTTAGTTGGAAAACCCTCATCACTCAACATCTCTCCACAAAAAATGAACCTATAGAGGAAGCTCAACCTGCTTTAGATAAAGATAAGAAACCTAAGAAGAGAAAGAATAAAGAAGACAAGGCAAACCCATCATCCTCCAGAGCAGTAAAGGATAAAGCTAGTAGACAAGTAAGGCCCTCTTCCTCAATAATAAGACTCTTAGAAATCAATAATCAAAAGGTAAATATGAATTAGTGGAAGAGACATCAGCATTAGTACTTAAGGAGAAGGGTCATACATCAAAGTCCTTGAAGAAAAAGAAGAGTAACTCAAAACGTAAAAATGAACAGTCTATAGAATAATCCCCTGTGATCAATCCACAAATAGAAAAGAATAAAAGGAAGCTTGTGAGCACCTCTAACCCATTACCCCCTTGTAAAAGAACCACAAGGATCATGGAAAAGAAAGGAAAATCAATTGTCAGTCCTCATACACATGAATACCCAATAGTTCTTACCTCCCCTTCTGTAGAATATGACATCCCTAGCTTGACTGAGGAACAAGTTACTATTACTTTGTGTGGGATGAGGGGGGAAGTGGAGGAAAGAGAATGCATCCAGCCAGAAACAATGGGGTCAATAAAGATCTTGACAACAAAACAGATGAAGAATAACTTTGGGGAGTTGCAAAAACAAAACCAGGAACTCAAACAAGAGGTGAAGGAATATCAACTACTGGACAGGTATATCAAAAAGGAAAACGAGCAACTGAAGGCAACCAGCCAACAAATCCAATATGACCATGAAGAGACTTCTAATAAGCTCAAGAAGGTACCAAGACTTTTTCAATACACTAAAGTCATAAAAAGGGAGCTGAAAGCAGAAGCCTCAGCTGTCAACATCATTGACCCATAGAAGTAAAGAGAATGGAGTCTCAAGTTTTGAAATTTTGAGTATATTTCAGTTGCATGAGGACATTCAATGATTTTGGCATGGGGGAATGTTGAGTCTCCAAATTGACATCCCCTTTACCACATTATACTCCTCATTTATACCTTTTTGGCATACCTAAGCTTAGGTAAATGACAAAGAACACTACCACCAACCATTGATAAGGTCATAAGGTAAAGTATAATTGAATTCATGAATTTTGTGGTTTATTAATCTAGGAAACTAAATATTTCATGTACTAATGTTTAAAATTACCACATGTATCCTTTGACCTCTAGATGAGTCCAACACTTCTATACCCGCTCAGCCATCCGGTACTTATGCACTAGATTTCCACTATCTAATTCTGGTACCAGCGCGCCTTCTGTTCAAATACGGTATCGAACCATCTACTGTCGCGATCTAATACCAACGACCACAGACTGTTCTATTCTGGTACCAACCCATGGCATGTTGTTAATATCCGGTACCATCTACTAAATCTCACTTGTCATGATCCAATACCAATATAGGAAACAGAGTATGCTAAGTTTGACTAGAGATCATGCCTAAGATAGTGGTTGATTAGAATCATCAAAATGATAGCAAGTCTATGTTAAGCTAGTTTGTTTATTGCTTCATCCTCATACACTTCGTGTCATGAGGATGAATCCTAACATCTGTAACTGAATATATATATTTGACAATTGCTTATTTTCTAAATATTTCACCTCCTTGTGTTTCACGACTAAGACTGTTTAAATAGTCATGGAAAGGATGGTGTAGGTAGTAGAGGATTAGCATAACACAACATGTGAAGCAGTGTTGCATATTGTAGAACATATTTTGAATTCGAGGTTAATAGAAGAATGTCATTTATCTCCATGTTTTGATCATTTATGAATGGATGCAAGTTGAGTTGTTAGTATAGTTTAATTTCATGTTTTGAGGTCTAAGTAAGAGTGATGTGTGGATTGAAAGCCAACTTACTATAGACTCCAGTCACTGACCTATTGAAGTAGCAAGGGCCCACCGCCCAACAAAGGTCATCATATTTATAGATTAGTGTTAGCAATTAATTTCAATAGTATAACTGTTAAATTAGTTGAAGCTTTGATCTTTCAAATAATAGTAGTATAGCTCTGTTTAAGATTTTAGTTACATGATTTCTTAGAGATCTTTGTTTACTCTGTTTTTCATATGCCCTGTTTCCATTCTTATGAATTTGATTTTGCTTAATGGACATGGATGTTGGAAGCAATAGTCAAATACAATTGGAAAATAACTAGTGAAGCTCACAATAGAATATTGTGAACCACGGCTTACTCAATATACTGGCTATTGAACTACCCATGATATGCCTTGATGATTGATGATTGATGTGTGATTTCCCCTTTTTAGAAGTGTGATTGCATAGTTATCTTTCTGGGTCAGATAACAGAGTTGATCTGTCAAACAACTCCATCTCATATTTGCATGTTCCCCAATGGAGTAGATAGATTCTCTGTGAAAGACAACCAAAGTGTGTTTCAGTTTGCCTCTTCATCTAGATTATTTTTATACTCGTGACATTAGAATTACCTCTCTTATTGGTGTCTTGTAACTCTGTTGATTACGAATCTCTGATTAATAATTAATTAGTGCATTGTACTAAGAATATAAATAGCACAACAATACCCCTATCACCACCTATACCTTGGGCATTGGTGAGGAGTTTCCTTGGGAAGGAAAAGTTCAAGAATTTACCCTTCAATGTTGCACATCCCACCATGCAAAGTTGAAGGATGATCTTAAGAAATTAGATCTCCCTGGAAAGAGAAGGAAATGTTTGGAGATTGTTTTGATTTCTTTAAGAAACATTATTGATTTATATGAGAGGTGTTAGCACTAGGAATCACCTTCAGATTTCATGGAAGCAAGCCAAGTACCCATCAAGTTATAAGTGAATGTAAGGGTGTTTAAAGGGTCAAATGGAAAAGGACTCAAATGATAATGTTCCAAATCAGAAAATAGGTCTAGCATGCACCAACAATCAAGGTATTGGCTAACTTCAATCAGTAATTTGGGAGTAAGTATGAAGACAAGGAAGACTTGAATAAGAGAAATGTAGGGTCTAATGTAAACATCAGGTCTACAAAATCCTAAGGAAGAAAGTTTCTTAACAAAAGATCTTCTTGAACTCAGAAACTAAGGAAGCTAAATAAACATCATGATAATATAATGATCAAACATCCACCATAACATCACCACAATCATTCATGTGAATCATTCAAAACATGAACATTTAGCATCAAAAGCAATGTAAGATGAAAGAGAAGTTGATTTCTATTAGCCAAAATGTCTTAAGTCCAATACATAGCTAGATCACAGTTACTTCATCAAAATATTATTGTCTAAGGGAGCCTTTCTCAACCATCCGAACCTACTAAATCAATTTATCTATATATTTATAACAAAAGGGAGGCAACAACTAAAGGTATGAGCTGGCCTCCTTCCCTTAAAAATCTCTAAGCATTTATTTGATCTAACAACTTATCTAACCACCTATGCTATAAAATAGGAAAATGTTGGTGACTAATCCAACCATGCTTCAAACTGATTTGATTCTCTCTTTTTGTGAAACCTCTTGTTTTTCCATGTGTCTTTTAGTAGCATGTAGTTTTCCTCATAATGCCAGTTGTTGCTTCTGCAATTTTCTCCATCATCATCCATCCAAAAAGTTGTTGGTGTGACCTTCCCGGATCCCTGGTGTCTATTGGTAGCTTCTTTAGGTAGCATCTTGAGTAGTGTATTTCACAACTGGACAAGTGAAAAGGGTAGCTCATTTAGTTAGTTCCACTGTGCTGCGTATTTGTGTAGACTCTGTTCTCTGTGAAATATTAGGTAGTGCCACTGTGTTGCGTCTGTATGCCAACTATGTTCTCTGCCAAATATTAGGTAGTGTCTGTAGGTAGCACCACTTATGTTGTGTCTGTGTACAGGTTTAGGTATCATTGTAAAAAACGCAGTGCCTTCAATATTGAATGTGTGCAGAAAAATTGATGGCCTTTCATGATATCAAACCCATTTTACTTAGGTGTCTTGGCAGTACAAAAGGTAGTGCATTTTACCACTGAGGGAATTATCACTTAGAAAAAACCCTAAACTCTGATAGTTAAACGCTTAGAAACATGTATAGATGGCAGAGGAAATATTTGAATATCAGTTAACCCTCCCAAAAAGGAACCATCCTAAAAAATGGGGTTTACCTTTTACCAGTTGTTTTTTCATCTTGACACTTAACCTCACACTCTTTCTGGTAGAAAGAGGATCTTCAATTGACACAACAGACTTCTTATTCTTAGAAATGACGAGATTTTTCAGTGTAGTTGTGCTCTCCTAAGTTGTTGATCTATCACTCTCAATGGCAGCTTCAACCAACACCTGTAATTTTCTTTGGAATACCTCTTCTTGAAAGTGATTTAGCTCTTCCTTTAGATTCTTGTTCTGGGACTGAAATTCTTTGTTCTACCTATAAAGATTCTTTAGATGTCTATGAAGGGGTTGGACCCTTCTTGCTGTAAACCTTGCCAAGTCAAGGGTATGGTTGTAGCCATCCATGAGCTCTTTCATTTTCACCTTTTCATACATGGCTTCCTTTTTCAATTGAGCCACCTCTTTCCTTGCATCTCTAAGTTGCTCGATAAGTCTCTTGAAGGTCTGACTGTCAGGAGGAGCATTTTTATGCACAATCTTAATAGGTTTTTTCTCATACTCCTCTTCCACCTACATAGGAAGTGTCTTGTATAACTCATCAGGTTTCTTGGTGGCTTTGCTTTTACCTTTCTTCCTCTGCCCAGGGGTTTCTTCTTTTCTTTCCACGGTCTTCTCAAAGTCTTTCACATAGGTTTCATCTTTTCTCTCCAAAGGTATTTTAGTACCTTTACCCTTCCCTTTCTGTACAGGGGCTTCTTGTTTCTCTTCCACAAGATTTTCAATGCCTTTCCCTTCTTCTTTTGAATAGGGGTTTCTGGTAGAGATTTCTCTTTGAAAACCTCCTTAGGAATTGATGACCTTGTGAAAGGTATTTTACCCTTGATTTTGACTACTGGAGGAGAAGAGGGAAAGATTAGCTTCTTCCATTTCTTGGATTTATCTTTGGTAGAAGAAGGAACCTCTTCTAACCTTGGTGGAGTAGGTGGTGAAAAATATCTTTGTGGAGAAGGACAAACTTCCTCTTCATCTCCTATGACCTGCTTGCTGACCTCTAAAACATGAATAGGGAATTTTCCCTTTCTCTTCCTACTGGTCCCTGCTTTAGTAGAACTAGTGGGTGACAAAGGACTTGCCTTTTGTGATTGAGGAGTTGATGCTAGATCCAACTTGAAATGAGAAGTAACAAGAAAATTGTCCCATGAAATCTCTTTCTTACCCAATTCCTCAAAGACTAGCATTCTGATCAATCCAAAATGGAAAAGGATAGAATCCACATCCTAACATTTGGCTTGTATCCTGTCTGACATCTTACCTATGCTCCTTAACAAGTAATAGGGAATATTCATCTTAACCTTACCAGTAAAATGTAGCAACAGCCTTATATGGTACGGGTACAATGTGTTAAATCTCCCTTCACATGTAAAATATCTCTATATGATCTTCAATAATCTATCAAATTGTTCAATCAATTGACTCCTTGGCATACTTTTAGACAAGTCATTGGCTTGATATTCAGGTTTAAAGAGATCTTTAGCATAGGATGAACTCAAATTCATGGCTTTGAACCACTTTTCACCTGTAATGGGGATCCCTGTTGCAGCAAAGATAGAGGCTTCAGTCACCTCAAATTCCAAATCCCCAACCTTGGATTTCCTGCCATCAAAATGTAATGAAAACTATCTTGCTACCTCTGGATGGCCTCTCTGCATGTTCTGGCAGACAGAGAGGCACCCTACTCTTTGAAGGACCCCTCTTGCCATGGGCTCTATATAAAAAAGATGCATGTCCATCGGTTTTTTCCTAACCACCTTGCCACCTTTGTGTGTCTTCCTTGATTGAGGATTCTCCATGGCTTAGAATGAGGGATTTTAAAAGGATTAAGGGATAGTAATGACCAGGAAGGCTTTGAATCAGGCTTCAAATGTACAAGGTTGACCCTTTTTAAACAGACTAGTGATAATAATCCAAGCTTGACTTTGGGAATTACACCCTTAGGCTTGTACAAGTATTTGAGAGTGTAGACAGTGAGGGGGTAATTTGAAATTGGCTCTTTGCAATTGAGTAAAAATGCTAAACTCCAGGATGAAAGGAAACAAGGGATGCAGAGAGGGTTTAATCAACGCCTCTGGGTAGCGCAATGCATACGCAGAGGATAGGCTATTTATAGGCTTGCAAGGTCAATGGTTAAGGAAAACAGCAGTAATCAGACCACAGATACAGGCAATGAAGCTTACAGGTCTAAAAAAAAGAGAAGACAAGGCTATCATACAAATACGATTCCCTTACGACTGTGCAATCTTGGAAAACCAAAAACCCGAGCGCAAATTTCTTGTGAAAATTAATATGAAGAGGAGGAAACACGGGATACATGTGGAGTAGACACATGTTGGAATATCCAATGAAATCTCATGATGAAATTGTGAAAACTTCGGCCCACAAATCTTTCTCAGCATCAGATTTGGTTGCAATGTTGTCACTTGATCATAACTTGTGAATTTGTGCAACGCATCACTGTTGATCTTTTAAAAATTATAAACCTCTACCAGGGATCGTAAATGCAAGATATTGAAGGCATCTTTAACTAACTACTGGCATTGAAAACAAGGAACATGAACGGGATAAGCGCTACGGAACTGCCTGATGAGTAGGTAGTGCTTACAATTTAAAAAATGATTGGATAGGTAAGAAAGGACAATGAGGCATGCCTACGAGATCATGAGTGAGAAGAAAGGTGTGTCACATCAGTCTAGTCATGGGAGGGATCGACATAGGGACAAGTCATGAAGGGGACCAAAATAATTCATGAGCTAAAATGGTTCTAGGACCAAAAAATAAATTTGAGGACCAAACTAGAGCTAAGACTCAAAACTTTAATCATCTAAGGGGTCCTACCAAACATAAAATTTAAAGGGATGAAACTTTAAAAGAAATTTAAAATCTAAGGCTTAAAAAAGGAATGAAAACAAACTAAAAGACCCAAGGCAATTTAGTGTGATAAAAAGAGGCTTGGGAAAATGACCAATAGTTTCATTTATTTGAATAAGAGGCACAATCAAGTGGTGATGGGACCTGCTAAATGGCCCAAAATAGAGAAAAGGGTTTCAGAAAAAAAGCTAGATAAATTTTTAATTTTAAGGAAGGAACAAAGAGACGGATGTTGAATGTGCAATATTTCAAGCACCCTAACATTTATAACCATTTTTATGATCGATTCTTTGGCATATTTTTATCTTGCAAAATTTGTTTATTTATTTATGGTCGATTTATTTTGCAAAATGTATTTATGCATATTTTTTTGAGAATATGCACCCTGATTATACCAACGTACCATCCAAATATTATGGTGTTGGTAAAGGTTGAACGTATAAATTGAGAGGTGCATTTCAAGATCCATCATTGCTTACACCTCCACCACCCTTGGTATCTCATCCACCAAGGGTGGTTACTTTACGTTTAGATATGGAAGCCACTTCACAATTTAGTTAGGAGGCGAGGGATTCAATAGCGGATAATTTAAATTCATATTTTGTTGGTATTTATTATGGTTTGAGCCGACAGATATCGTGATCCAATTCCCATGAAATATTTGTTAATAATATAGATAATGAGATAGACTGCATGATCATCAAAGAGGTACAGGATTATGCAAAGTTTTATCACAATGGTTGGAAAGACTTAATTGGGAATGCGAAAGAGGGCATTGGATCGCTATGTATTACAATTGTCAAATGTTTCATGCATTTTATGATAATTATTTTGTTATCCAATCCACATCATCGCAACTTTTGAAATAACACATGTTATGAAAAATTTTATGTTCAATAATTGCAGTTTATTTGAATGGTAAATGATTCATCATTAAATTTGGGACTATCATAGTGTTCAATTTGGATGCGATGAATCAAGTGTGTTTTTTAAAATATCCATATCTATACACTTTAATCATATAACTTGGCACCTTGTTGAACAATCAATCCAACAAATTTATATCCTGCACAATGTGAGCAATTTTTTCTAAAATTCCAATTTGTTTTGTTCATACATTCCCATCCCATCTCTTAACACATCACTAGGAATGGGATATTTTCTAGAAGTTGGGACTTCACATGTATAATTGCATGTTCAAAACTTTTTTAGTTATGAAAATTGCAGTGTTATTTAAAATTTTAATTTAAAAATGAAATGTCTTACAATTCAAATTTTCAAATCTAAGGGTGTGGGGGCAGTCTCATGTCTTGAGGGAGTTTGGGTATGGGGAAACTCTCTTGTGTATTGGGAGATGTTCCAATTAGAAGCTCATAGGTATTGCATGTTTCAAAGTTTAAAACTATGATTTCAAGTGTCAATCATTTAATTTTAATTAATTAAATTATTTAAAAATGTTATATATATATTATAAGGGAACCAGGAGAGGACCTTGGGTATGGGGTAGCCTTCTTCCATCTCGGAAGATGTTTTGGTTGGAAATTCACAGGTATTAAGCATGTTTGAAATTGTGTAACTATGATATTATGCATCATAATTTAATTGTAATTATTAGTTTTTTTCAATATAAGTAAGTACTTACAATTATGTCTATGTGCATTTCAAATGTGTTATAGGACAACTTGGAGAAGAGAGTGGCAGAGGAGAACATGGCCATATATGATAATTCATAGAACATATATGTTGCATTTGTAAGTTTTAGTTTGTTTTTATGAGAACTTTATCCAATGATTGCATAATCGTTTTTGTACTTAATGTATATAAAAATTTTGAAACTTTATTCATTTTTGTACTTAATGTAAATATATTTTTTGGAACTTTATAAGTTACATCATAGATATACACATGTTTCATTTGTATCTAGAACTTGTTTTAATGAGTACGTATTTATATGATCATGCTAAATTCATTTTTTATATGATCTGCTAAATTCACTTTTATACGAGTTCCTAATTATGATTATGTATGATAGCATAATATTCCTTTTGCATTGCTTTTCTAGTATTTTGATTGAAATTTTGCATTTACATTTTT
>JZKD02S1602867.1:236379-273021 GCA_000966675.3 Picea glauca
ATTTCATATCATCTTCTGCATTCTTCGTTTTTCGCACTTCTTTTTGTTACGTTTATATTTGGGTCATACTACTTTAAATATAACCTTCATATTCTTGTTGGTCTTATTGAACTAGCTTCTGATTCACAGGGAAGTCTCTCATAAGATGGCCATGCACATGACCAACATATTGTAATGGTTGTAAGTAGTGAAATTAGCCACCATACTTAAATTATCGTCCAAGTCTCTATTTTCCTAATGGAGCTCTAAATATTTGTAGGTCTAGATACATTGTCTGGATCATGCATTTTGCATGATTCCTACCTGTGATGCCATTACAAAAATCTACCAAGTTGTATGAGCCCTCAGTTTAAAATGTTTTTTAGGCTCTAAAATGTGTGTTTTGTGGCTCTCCAAACATACTTATTCTACTAGCAAATATGGTGTAATGATGCATAACCATATATAGTTTTTCTCTCAAGCAACTACAATATTCACATTTTATTTTCATAGTTACACAATTTTCTCTCTCAATATTTCACTTTTTTCTCTATTGCATCCATATGATAATATGATCAATTACTCATATGATCAAACTAGCATACACTAGCAAGTAGTTTTCAAAACTTTCTTTTTATATTGTTTTCCAAGTTGACCTATTGTCTCGTCATATTGTGCTTAAAAGGCATGGGGAATTGCAGTCTCATGGCTCTTGTTTGTATTGTATTCTTTGATCCATATTTATCATGTATAATGAAATGCAATCCATTAATTCAAAGTTTAATAAGTAAATTTTTAAAATATATTTGGTATAAAAAATAATAGTATAATTTGAATAATTCACATTATTGGAAACTTAAATTTCTCTACTTACACTAGGCATCCATTTTACTCAAATAAGCTTGCAATTGATCCTATTTATAAATACCAAGCCATTATCTCCAACTTGCAGAAATTGAAGACTCCTTCTAGTACCTGAAACATGAATACCCTTAGTTGACATCTCAATTAGCATTCATTCAAAGAGGGCTAAGAGGGGTTAATCCTTTAACTCTAATTACACAAATGTTAAAATCCATTTTCAAGGCATAGGTTATAATTCTTGAGTATGGTAAATGATTTGATACACACCAAACTTGGTCTTGATGCATGGGAATTGCTTCATATGTTATGCATTGAAATTATATGGAGCAATTTTTGGTTTCAAATTATATGAAATTATATCCATTGAAATAATGTGTTTTCATGAGGAGAAATTTTTGGTTTCAATGTATATTTATGGCATGAGACCACATATGTTGGGAAGATATATAGGATTCTTGGTTTGAAACTACGAATTTGCAAGTTGTATAATATCACACTAGCAATCAATTTTAGTTATTAATGGAACTTTTGGAAATTAAAGTTTTATAAAATGCCATCGCATAAAACCTTCAAGTATTTTTTTGGCTGAGAAGTCCTCTCCATGGAAAACCTTGGTCTACATCTTCTACAAATTGACTCCAATTCCATCCAACATATAACAAATTGTATGGTAGACAGATGGTGAGTAAAGGAATTTTACTCAAAATGATAGGACAAGAAATCACAACCCATTATTACATCCAAGGACCCACATTACATGCATACCATTTGGTCCCTTAAACATCATTTTGTGCTTCCATTTCTCTCTGACTATCTCTCCCAGATAGAAAATCTTGAACTATAGGAAACCATTTCTATTTTTGTCAAAAACCAATGGTATGTCACATTGGAGTTTGATCTATAAATTGTCATGGATATTTCACTGGAACAGTTTGTTACAATAGATTTGACAAATAAAACTGAAATCAATAGTATGAAGGTTAAATTCCTTTAGAATCTAAAATATTTAGTTATTGATTTTCTACTTATGCGTGAAATAGATAAAATGTAGAAAATAGAGAAAATCAAAATATAATCACACACCATCCACAAAATGACACAAATATTTTCTATGGGAAACCCTTACTAGAGAAAACCTAGCTATAAGGTGTGTTATAGGAAAATTCCCCTGCGGACAGGTGAATTCCCTCTTGGATCTTAGACCCCTATGACCAAGACAGAAAATTGCTAACTTTGATCACTGACATTCCTTTAAACATAGTTAATTTATTCAATAGAGAAGAGGAAGAGAGTATGAGTACCTTTTTATGACATTTTTCCTCGCTCAGTCCAAGTTGAGCCTTGATCTCCAAGCCTTTCAACAAGTCCTACAATCCAATAAACCACAAAGAAAAAGCATACTTCCTATTCTACTATGATTAGTTTAAAACTAGATTCATCCAAAGAGACAATATTATGAAAATGTACACGAACTTGAAGGAAAAATCCCAAGCACATGTATATTTATGAGATCTCAAAAGAGATACTTACAAACCATTGATGAAGTCGCAACAACCTCTCCAAGTCCTCCTCATCCAACCCTTGCACAAAACTCCCAAATCATATGTTTGATACTTCCAATTTGCTTCCTTCCTTATGAGATTATAAGTTTGGTATCTCTAAACTTCTCCATGCCTCCCTCCTCCATGGAAATCCCTCGTTATATAGGATTTGGAGGCTTAACCACCATGGAGAGGATCTCTCATCATATCCACTAAAAAAGGGATCTCTAAGATATTTAGGGAGAAAATGTTTCTTAAGGATTTTAGGGAGGAAATATATCTCAAGGATTTTAAGGAGGAAATATTTCAACCATCAATGAGATCCTCCACCTTCCCTAACAAATAGGAAAACAAATGTAAGGTGGATTCTCACACTTAATTAATTTTTTTTTCATGAATAATAATAATAATTCATGTGCACTTGGTATTTTTTCCTTCATGTAATATATCACTCCTCCACATTGACTAGGGATTGTGACATAGGTAATTCCATGGTGTTGAGGTGTATGAGACACTTATATGACACTTTACGACACTTAGGGCGAGGTACCTAGGTGTGCAAATTCCATGTGTAATAGAATGCCCCCTAAAGTGTGAGGTCAGAAGAGAAACTGATGGCCGAAACACTTTAAAAATCTTTAATGCAAGGGTGTGGAGTTGGAGAACCTAGAAGAAGTTGCAAATAACTATCAAACAATATTAATATATGTTCCATTTCCAAGGAAGACATACCTATGCTCAGAATACAAGATGAATCAAAGCATGGTCGTCGACCAATACACTACGAATCCATGAAAAAATATTGATTAAGGATATGGCCACCAAAGATACAATGTGGATACATATCTCCCTGACATGAACTAATCGTAGCCATGAAAAATACACAGTGTAGCTACGAGATGATGAAACACAGCCACAGACCAATATAATGTGATTCTATGTGACAATCTATATCAACATGATCAAATGATCTCCTTCGCAGTCTGGGAAAAGAAGATATCAGAGTGAACACTCAACCCAAGGTTTTCTTACCGATCTCGATGTGGTACGAATCTAACCATGTGAATAGATGTTTTGATTTCGAACATGGTAGAAACCACTTGATTATCGTTCATTGAGGTAAACCATTAACAAGAATGAGGGAAATCACCAATGATGTCAATGACTCCAAAGGTACCCTAGTACATTCCAACAAATGTGAATAATGAGCTAAAGTCGAACATTTGTGAAATCATCCGATTAGGGGTCAATGATGTAAACCCACTATCGAAAGTGAGGAGGCTTTCGATTGAGACATGCAGGTGTCAAGGTACTAACTAGTTTCTAAGTCTAGTTCCCATATGATGTGTTGAAGTCGACAGGAAGAGACTCGTCAAAGTAGGGACTTGATGTATCCCCCATCAACAACACAAAACTGTCATAGGAAAGTGATGTAAGATGGTGAATCAAATTAGTATGGACTGACACAAGAAATGGAAACTGGTAATAGTACATATGGATGGTTTGAAGTGAAACTTCCCTTGAACATTATGAGGCACGACAGTTGACTTGGCAAAATTGACTCGACGAGTACCAAAAAATGTAACGTGATGACAATAAGATCACTCTTCGACTGGAAGAAAAAGTATGGTGACACATGGAATTGGTATGAATTAGAGACAAGAATATTACCCAACTGTAAGATGAGACACAAAATCATGCCATGTTCAAGGGTGTCAAAAGATGCCATAAAGGATTCTCAAAAACTTGATCCACTTCCTTAAATTTTTCCCCCACCCAGAAAGATGAGTACCTATTTTTAATTTAATGAGCTCGAGGAGGATAACACACACTTGATATAACTCACCTTTGGTAATATCCTCTTCCTTTTTAAAAAAAACTGGAATAAGTAAGGATTCGTCCCCATATGGGTCCTTCAATGTGTAATTTTTAATGAGTCTAGAGAAGGAAAACGTTGTGGTTTTCATATTTAGAGAGTCTGAAAATAACTTAAATATGACTCCAGGGTTGTCCTTTTTCGTAATTTTAGTCTCACAAGGCCAAAAAAGAGATAAAATACCACTCAAAAGACGCCATTTCAAACCTTTTAACGAGTGTGAAAGGAAGCAAGATCACTCGACAATCTTTTCATGTTTAGAGAGTCTGAAAAAGAGCTTAAAGGAGACTCTAAGGGGTTCATTTTTCGTATAACCTTTACGATTATAAAAAGGTGATAAAATTCTAGAGGAATGCCCCCCAACATGGTAGATTTTGTATCAACGAGAAAAACATGGGCAATATCAGGTTTACTCTCTAGAGGGAGAGTAGGATCGACCGATGATGGGATCAGATCAACCACTTGGTTTTTATTCTCCAAGGGGAGAATGGGGTCAACATATGGAAACATATTGACCTCCTGATCAACCCGACTAACCGAGGATGGAATTGGATTGACCATTCCATCAACTAATGATGGGTTGGGAGGAATCTTACGATAACCAGTTGGAAGTTGAAGCTTTTCCAAAAGATAAGAAGCCTCATCCATATGAGGAAAAAGGTGAGAGTAATGATCACCTTTGCATAACATGCAAGGAAACTCGATAGATGTCTTCTTATTACCAACCTTAACCTCACTAGCTGATGGGGTGTCACCAACATGTACAGCAGGGGCCGATGACATGGAAGACCACGTTTCTAAGACCTTGGGAAGACCAGGGAAATTTCTCAAAAAGTGGTCACCCTTACAAAGACTGCAAGGGAATTTGGGTTTCAAATTCTTCATTTTAATCTTTTCGACCTCATCAACACTCCTAGTATGATTAACAGTAGCTGGTTGCTTGGATCCAACATCTGATGTGGTTGGAGGCTTGGTACTTTTTGATTTCTTCTTCTTCGTCTCTTTATGTTTCTTCTTCTTCTTATCAAACTGGATACTTTCTTTAGATCTTTCACTAGGCGAAGAAGGAGAAAGGAAAGGATAATTAACAGGTGAAGAAGGAAAAAATTCAACATGAGGTTGATGTGTGGGTGGTGTGATTACATCTAAAGAACTTGTTGCATTTGATATTATCAAAGTGGAAAACAACCATACCGGTAACCCAATTATGAGACCTATAAGGATCAAAGTAGCGATGTAAGGAGGAACAATGTTTTCGTAAGAAGGAAAAACAAAAGGTTCTCCTAGAGCAAGGGTTTCTCCATTTGTAGTTTTGGGAAATGACGCCATTACAAAAATATCCAACCTAGATTCTACTAGGGAAAATAAACAACACATGCTATAAATCTAGGAAGCAAGCAAACAAACAAAACCTTCTCACAATGAACGCACTAGTTGGTTATGAAATCCAACATTGCAGGAAAAATGTAAGAAGGATTTGAGATAGAGCGGGTGGAAAATTTACGTTGACGACCTCCTTAACGAACTTACACCCTGGTGCAAGATCCCACACATAATCGTGGGTATAGACTCCAAGGATCTCGAGTGAGTTTGGCCAACATCGATTCCAGTTACCGTGAAGAATTTCCCCTCCATAGTCACCTCGTGTAAATACCCTAAAGTGATAGGCTACTAAGGTTACCAACTACAACAATGATGCCTGGGGAACGACAATCCGATCCATGCATAAAGGCAGGGTATCTAGCCCAAAATCAACTCAAGAGGCTCCCACACATAATCGTGGGTATACCCTCAAGTGACCCCCAATAATATGTGAAATCTCTACACTAATATCAACTAAGAAGGGTGAGTAACTCTTTCATCCCTAATGTGACCTCGTGATAGACCCTTGTGTTAGAAGGGCTTCCTGAGACAAAATGTAGCAAGCGGATTTCACCGCTCCCTAACTCAAAATTTTATGTTTGTTTACATCTTTGGAAAGTTATCTTTCACACCTATTCCAGATCACTACACCCTAAGCTAATGTAGGTTTGCTACCATAAAATACAAAAATGTCTGATAAATTTTAGTTCAGCGTTGATTTTAGTGGTTGTTTTTTACTCAAGAGGAAAATGGCATGGACTAAATGATGTTTTGACCGAATCTAAACCATGCAAAGAAATGATAATGGAAATATTTCACTTCGATGAAATCTATATTACGAGAAAGAGAAAACATTTATCATTCCCAAATGAATAATGTCCAATTTTTTTTATTAAACTCATCAATGTCAAGATCTTCAAGAAATGAGTCAAAGAGATTGTACACCAATACCAGATTCTTGGCCCCAAAAATGCCAAAAGCCATACAATTTTTCTACTTCAAATGCAAGCTAGTCTCACTACCCAAAAGAAATAATGCATATATATTATTTGTTTGATTCTAATGTATAAATAAATTAAATTTAAATCCTTTAATGCTTCACTACTTTCAATTAAAAGAAGAGTTAGATGCAGGTGCAACAGACACGAAGCAAAAATGATACAAACAAAGCATGCACTCAAAGAAATGAGAACTAAAAGAAAACAAGTATAATATTGTTATAATAAGAACTCAAATAAAGGATTCAATAACTGACAAACATTCGATGAGTACAAGAAAATGCAGAGAAGAATCCAAGAAAAGACACGGAGAAAGAGAAATCACTCAAATTGTCTCGACAAAATAAGCAACTAGAAAGGGAAATTTCACATTTCTGAAAAAATTTAAGCTCCAATCAAGACAATATGGAGTGATAATAAACAAATCTAAACCTAAATAACTTCACAAACCAATCACAAAGTCTGGGTAAATACTTCCACAAATTAGGTTGAGAAAATCTAAGCAGAAAAAGGCAAAAATCCTCCAAAAAGAAGACCAGTGCTCCCTGTCTCAAGGGTACAGAGCACTAAAACACTCCATAAATCATTGTATGGGAGTGATAGCGCTCTGATATGGCATACATGGAGGCGTTGATCCACCCATAAATTCAAAAAATAGTCAAAAAAATGAAGAAAAACTCACCGAAAATGCGCAAAAATTGGTGAAATTGCTAGGGAAGATGGGAGAAAGATAATGGATCATAAACAAACAATAAAAATGATATAAAATGTGGGAAAATGGAAGTCACAAAACAAGGAAATACAAATCGATGTTGATCACCAGTGGAGTCTCTAATTTTTGTTATAGGAAAATTCCCCCGTGGACAGGTGAATTCCCTCTTGGATCTTACACCCCTATGACCAAGACAGAAAAGTGCTAACTTTGATAACTGACATTCCTTTAAACATAGCTGAACTATTCAATAGAGAAGAGGAAGAGAGTATGAGTACCTTTTTATGACATTTTTCCATGCTCAGTCGAAGTTGAGCCTTGATCTCCAAGCCTTTCAACAAGTCCTGCAATCCAATAAACCACAAAGACAAAGCATACTTCCTATTCTACTATGATTAGCTTAAAACTAGATTCATCCAAAGAGACAATCTCATGCAAATGTACACAAACTTTAAGGAAATATCCCAAGCACATGTATATTTATGAGAAGTCAAAAGAGATACTTACAAACCATTGATGAAGTTGCAGCAGCCTCTCCAAGTCCTCCTCGTCCAACCCTTGCACAAAGCTCCCAAATCATATGTTTGATACTTCCAATTTTCTTCCTTCCTTATGATATCATAAGTTTGGTATCTCTAAACTTCTCTATGCCTCCCTCATCCATGGAAATCCCTCAGTATATAGGATTTGGAGTCTTAACCACCATGGAGAGGATCTCCCATCAGATCCACTAAAAAAGGGATCTCTAAGATATTTAGGGAGAAAATATTTCTTAAGGATTTTAGGGAGGAAATATATCTTAAGGAATTTAAGGAGGAAATATTTCAACCATACATGAGATGCTCCACCTTCCCTTAAAAATAGGAAACCAAATGTGAGGTGGATTCTCACACTTAATTAATTTATTTTTCATGAATAATAATAATAATTCATGTGCACTTGGTATTTTGGACCTCGTGTAATATATCCCTCCTCCACATTGACTAGGGATTGTGACATAGGTTATTCCATGGTGTCTAGGTGTATGGGACACTTATATGAAACTTTATGACACTTAGGGAGAGGTACCTAGGTGTGAAAATTTCATGTGTAACAAGGTGAGGATGCTCTGCTCTCGTTTCTCTGGTATGGAAATAATGCAAGTACAAAGAAAGAGGCACTCTTGGTGGTTGCTGCATAATCTCTCCTACATTGTTATACTCACATAATACCACTCTGATATGTTTTTCTCAACTATGGAATAATATACCATGAAAAATAATGGATCCCCTTCTCCTAGTGGTTTGGTATTTAACATAGCCCGACAACCATCTAGGGGTAGGTTTTTTTATTTCCTCAACCCTCAATTGTGATAGGGTTTTGGACCTTCTAGAATATTCTTGAAATTACATACATGGATAGCCCCATATGCATGAGTAACATGGGATGACATGGCATCCTCACATACCATGGTGGTCATCATGGTAGGTCAACTTGTGGGAGGCATAATGTTTGCATACAAGCTTCGATTGACACAAGTTTTGCACCGTTAGAAAGGTCTCAATGTGTAGGATAATGTCACAAGTTTTCCTATGAATTTTGAACACAAACAAATGGTGCTTAATGCCTCAAAATGGCCCCAAAAGGTTTCAGACCCCAAGTTTCCAAACTAGGACTTGCCACTAAAATGAACCTTCAAGTTCATTCCTCCATTTTTTCCACTTTGAAAGGATCAAGATAGATGAAAAAAAATATAATGATCCAATCTGGATTAGAGTTGTAGGATTATACCATGATTTGATGGGTACAAGGAGTATAATGTTGAATTGGCATAAGTTCATTAGAGAATATCAAAGAAATCATTTTTTCTTGGGATGCTTTAAAAATAGGTAATTGTTTTCCCTCTATTTCTTAGTGTGCATTGCATTTTCTAGTCAAACATTCACCACTTCCAAGTCTCGAGAAGAAATATAGAGATTTTAGTATGATATATCTATTTTTTTTCAAGTTTGTGGAAGAATTGTTTTGGTTTTAGAGGCTTTGAATTCAAAACTTGGGCATAAACTATGAGTTGGGTTAACAATTCCATGAAGCCCTGAGCTAAATTAAATATTTGTTATGTTCTTAACTTGTAAATTTGTTTGGTTCAAATTTCTCATATGTGATTTCTTGATAGGTTACCTAAGCTTAAAATTTGTTTATCTCTTCCCATAGATATAATAGAGAGAAGTTATTGTTTATGGATTCCTAGAAAATTGACTTGGAAACAAGGAATTGCATGCATGGTTGGTTGGTATTCTAGAAAAATAAAAAAATAGAAGTGAAAACTAATTTTTGCAGTAGGAAAACTTGCAATTACATTGACATGTGGTAGTAGATATGGAATGGATCTAGGTAGGCATTGATTCAATATGTTTATGCTTCCCTATGTTGGCCCTCTCATGAAATTTTGAATGTTAATGTGCTTATCTTGTTAATATTATTTATCTGTGACAAGCTCTGATGGATTGAATGAGGGGTAAGAGGCCATTAAAGGTTGTTTGGCATTTCTTGTTTTTTTTTTGTTGTTTGAAGGATGAAGAGTATTCTATATTTTGAGCTAGAAGGAATGAATACAAGCCACAAATAAAGTGTACGTTACTGGGAGTTGTTGTGGGTTGATTGTAATTAATTATTGTTTGTATTTACCATGAATTTTTTTACATGAATCTCATTATGTGCTTGTTTCACTAAAATTAGAACTTGATCAACAATCCCTTGTACATTTTAAATAGTACTAGCCCAAATGAGGCCACATGGGTAGTAAAATGGTTGAATCTTCAATGCTAAGGGAACCTTGGTTATATGACTATACATGTCATGTAATTTCCCATTTATTGGGTAATGTAGTGTGTGCTTATTCACGCTTTAAATTGACAAATGTTGGGCTTGTAAAAACTTATATTTTGATCAATGGTGAGTTATGTAAGCTAGTGCTTAACAGGGTTCCATGTTCTAAGAATATCCCATGTTAGTTGTGACTTTATTTTATTGCACATGTTCTTTCTATCAAAATATGAGAATATGATTTATTTTATGCTTATGGTAGCCATTTTTTATTGCTCATGAAAATTTATATGGCTTGATTATATGGAATGGATTTGATGAATTTATATTTTGCTTATAGAAGAAAAATGTTGAATCATGGTCTGTTAGACTATTTTACAAACATTACATTGATTTGAATATATTTAAGTTGCAAAATGTAGAATCATGGCCTATTAAACTAGTTTACAAACATTACTTTGATTTGAATATATGTAAGTTGGTTTGTTTTTTTACATTAATAATTATGGTTATGCATTGTTTTATGAATCTATGAATAATAAAGAAAGATATGTTATCAATTATAATGAAAGTTCACAATTTGTGATACAGTTCTTCAACCAAGCCTTTCCCTTGTCAAATTGGAAGATTAGTTAGATAATGTAGGTTCAATATCCCCTATCTAGTGGGAATCTTGATTCTCGTTACTTCTATTTGGCCTTGAAATCTAGGAGATATGTTGAGTTACAATGCCATTGAGCTAAACCTTGTTCTGTGGTGTCCCTTGGTTGCTTTCAAATTTCTTTATATAATTCCCCAAACATCAAAAACTTAAACACACTCCTTTATAGGCCTCACTCTAATGATTGATTTAAATGGAGACATCTCCAACCATTGGAATTCCCTCGTAATATTTTTCATGGTCATTTATAAACTCTATTATATCATGAGGATCTCCTTGCATGATGCCTTAAACAAAGAAAGTTGTTTCAGTAGATAGTGTAAAAATTCATCAAGTTCCTCTCCAACCTTCGATCCCATCTACATATCTCTAATTCTAAAGAGGTACTTACTCTAAAATTTAATTTTGGTGTGCCATGTTCTTTGCATTATGATGTACTTTTGTTTACTAGAATCTCTATTAATAAGTCTTTTAAGCGTGTTTTGTGGTTGAAAAGATAAATGCATCCAAACACTCAACCCACCCAATAGTAAATGGTAAATATTTTGTGTAATGTCCCCTTCCAATTGACTGTGACGGAGGATGACTCAATATCCTATACAACTCTCATAGACTATAGTCAACAAGGAAAAAAGGGAGTCAAGGAGGCTTATTTGGTGTCACTAGGCAAAAATAATGATAAATCCTAAAATTGACATTAAATAAAATAAAAAATTATACTTAAATGGATTTGGAGGGAAAATAAAGTGAAGATTTTATTTGGTCAAAATGGGGGAAAGATATTGAAGCTCCAAAGGATAAATAGAAGAGTAACCCTTCCCCTCGAAATTATGATTTGATATCTTATTGAGTTCTCTTGTATCCAACATTTGTGTTGGGGTTTTGGGAAAAACCCTTCCACTGCAGGTTTAGTTTCGGTGGTGAAATAGGCACCCTAGCTAGACAAGAGGATGATTCATCCAGAGTTCTCATTGGAGTTCATTTGGTGTTTGATTTCATACTAGAGGGAGTTGGGAAGCATATCGGCTTGTGCAAGGGGTTTTCGTTGATTTTTCAGCAACATGTCAAGCTTCAGATCCATAGGTTCCAAGAGGGTTTCACGCATTTTTGAAAGGGGAAACCCCGTATGTTGAGCACGGGTTGTCTCAGAAGGCCCCGCTAGAAACCTCGTAGTCGACTTGTGAGGACCTTTGTGAATTTGGGTTTGTAGCCAACAGTAGGACTGGGTTTCTGAGGGTATTGGGAAGGGGTTGACTATATATCGAGATTGTTGGAGTAGAGAAGAGTAAGGCTTGGTGAGTCTTGGATCAGTGGACACCATATGTTGGCATCATTCCAAGTTTTCTTGTGTTTTTATGCAGTATATTGTGTATCTTCCTGGGAGCCATTAGATTTGTGTTCTCAATGGTATTATACAGTTGTTATTAAATCCATTAGACATCATTGTACGTATTTTGGGATTTTCCATCCATAATAAGCTAACATGATTAAATATGCTCCATTTTTGTGTAATGAATGTATGTTATATGTTTGACAATATTCCTCATTGAGAAAACTATCTATAAGAGGTTAACAACACATTGATATAAGAAGAAACAACAAATTTTTGGCATAAATGTATAAAATTCCATCCTATCCTAGTTGGGAACATTAAATTTGGTTCAAAGTTGGTTATCTTTCGAGCATGTGATTTACTGAGGCATTAATGCCAAGGAAAAATAGAGGACGCGGGAAGCAACTTACCCCAGGACCAGAATCGTTAGAATAAGTAGAAGTAGAGGGATTTATGGGGGCACATCATGAATATATAACCATACAATTGTTGGATTCCATAGCTAATGGGCAACAATAATTGACACAATTCCTGACACAGTATTTTTGTGGAAATGAAGTAAACCAAAACTAGGGAGGTACCAATGGGAACCATGCAAAACTGAACCATAGAGGTGGTAGGACTCCTGAAGGGAGTAATAACTATGTGCCAACACATAGTATCTTCCAGGAAGGGAGAAAAAAGGTACCCAGACCATTATTACCAAAGTTCTTGACAAGGCATCCTACAAGAGCACAGGAGAAACTAGATCAGGGGCTTGATATTAAGACCTCATATAGGGATTACGAGACAATAGATGAAGATATTCATGAGAAAGTTTCTTGTAACACCCTTTTTTACTATAACACTCTGATACCATACTATAACGCCCCCTTTAACTGCTGGGCAGGGGATACTTCACTGAATAACAATCTCATACTTAATTATTTATATAACATGTATTTAAGAAATTAAACACATTTAAACTCAGAGTAACATAAGAATTACTGCTAACACAAATACTCCCTGGCATTAACAATAATTCATCTACACAACAGAATACATGATAAAATATAAGCATCACAGGCATGCAAAACATAACATTTAACATAAGATAATACTTATCTTGAAACTATGGTAATTCCACCAACCAGGTGCATGCCTTCCACGAACCTCCCAGCCTTAGACCACACTGCTCATCAAGCTCAGCAGTGGGTCACCCCCAAGATGGGACTAAGCTCCACCCCAAGGCAAGGAATCCTAGGCTAGGTTGAGGTTACAGGGAAAACACACAGTCACAAGGAAGGAATTCTCTCCCAGGAACCTCTCATACTCACTGCCCATAGACTCTCCTTCCCCACATGCCTGTTCCACCCCAGGAGTATACACCTTCTTTGTCACCTAGACAGTCCTTCGGCTGCTAACCTCCCTTGCCTTGGGTTTCAGCAATAGACCGGACTGGAAGTCTCTGAGTTCTGTGGTAGCTATAGGGTTCCTTCTAGGAGTTATTTCCTTCCTCTATGCACTCTCCCACCTGGAGAGAGTCACTCACAGGCCAAGCAACCTATTCTTCCAAATTCAATCACCTCTCTCACCTGGATACAGTGTTGTACAAACTAGCCAACAAGACACACTCAGTCCAGCACTGCGTGACCACAACATCCAATGGGGAAAATAGACACGGGCTTTCCAACAGCCTTAGCAATGATAGGATGGTCTCACGGATATGGCTTGGGGATAGAGATTCGACACACGGGCTCGATCTGTTTAGATAGAGGATGTCTCAGCTTTCCAGAATCAACACAAGCTATCCTCGAAATCAAGACACAGACTTCTCAGAGATGTGTGACGAGTTTTCCATGCAGGGTAGCTTCAGACTCCATGGTTCACAACAGGATGTACGGGCTATCTCAAAACAAACACAAGCCTTTCTCCCAGTTTAGAGGATGCATGAGGGTATCTCTGTAGGGGTCAGACGGTTCACACTCAGGCAGTCAAGGGTTGAATAAGGGAGGACCCCCCAACATGGCTCATCTTAGCCATTTATTTGCATGTGCCTGGGTTGACACTTGTCACCCATACAACTACATAAATTCCTTCAGCATGAATTCCTTCCATTTGGATGTTGCTTGTCCTTCCAAAAAGAACTTAGGATTAAACATATTATTCACATGTCTTTTGGAATAATATTAAAATATTATTCCCCAAGGACTTAAGTCCCTAGGCTCAACACTTAGCCCCTAGGCTCCACACTTAGTCCCTTTTCCCACCTTCCAGCCCCTAATCCCTTGCCCACTTTGTGGAAGCTTAGTCCCCCATCACTCATTCATTGTGTTTGGTCTGCACGCGACAATGTTTATATTTTATTACTGTTTCGCATAAATGCAGGTACAAAATCATGCTCTTGGCCTTCAACACTTAGGCTCTTTGGCCTAACAATCACATAAGTCCACTAGCTTATATAAACTCATCTCACCAGCCTATAAAACATATTTACAATTCATTTAATAAACAAGAATTACAATAGGGCTCGGCCTTGGGGACATTACAATCCCCCTCCCCTTATTTCTGCACTGTCCTCAGTGCAACTTTACACTGTATCTGCAAGATTTTCAAAAATTTCAAAAAGATGCAGGTACTCTCCCCGCATAACATCTTCATGCTCCCATGTCGTGTCCTTAGGACTGTACCAAGGCCACTGGACCTTTACAAGATCTATGGCTCAATTCCATAGATGTTTTCTTTTCCTGTCTAGTATGCGCACATGATGCGCTTGCAGGACACCTTCTAGTTCCACCTGAATCACATTCCAATCGATAACATGATTAGAATCAAGTATATATTTCATAAGAAGTGAAACATGAAACACATTATGTACAGTCATAGATGCAGGTAATGCAAGCATGTATGCAACTGGCCCAATCCTTTCCAGTATTTCAAAAGGCTCACAGTATCTTGTTGCCAACTTGGCGCAACTTCTCAGCTTCAGGGAACTCCTGTTAGTTTTCACTTTCAGGAAAACATGATCACCCACTTTGAATTCTCTGTGGGTTCTGTTCTTATCAGCATAAATTTTTTGCCTGTCCTGGGCATCTTTCAAATTCTGTTTAATTCTTATCATTTGGTCTTCCATCTCTTTGAGAAACTCTGGCCCAACTACTGCTCTGTCAGCTGGATTATCCCAACTCACTAGAGTGTTGCACTTTCTTCCATAAAGTGCCTCAAATAGGCTCATCTTCAACGATGCATGATACCCATTATTGTAGGCAAATTCTATCAAATGCAGGTAGTATTCCCATCTTGATGGTTTGTCCATCACATACATTCTCAGCATGTCCTCTATTACTCTGTTCACCCTCTCTATCTGCCCATCAGACTCAGGATGATATGCTATACTAAAATTTAGATTCATTCCAAATCCATTGAACACTCCTTTCTAGAAATTTGAGGTGAATTTCGGGTCCCTATCAGACACAATCGTCTTAGGAATTCCATGCAAGTGTGCCACTTCTTTTAAGAAGATGTCAACAACATTTTCTGCCTTGTGAGTGGTTTTCAGTGGAATAAAATGGGCAGCTTTTGTAAGATTTTCCACCACAACCATGATCGAATCGTGTTGCTTGCTCATTGTGGGCAATCCTGTAATAAAATACATTGTCACCACTTCCCACTTCCACTCGGGAATGGGTAAAGGCTGCAACAACCCTGTTGGGTGCCTATGCTCAGCCTTAACTTTCTGGCACTCCATATATCTGGTGATGTATTCAGCGATATCTCTCTTCATACCCGGCCAAAAATAATGGCTCTTGACTGCTGCCACAGTCTTCTGATATCCTGGGTGTCCAACATACATCACGTTATGCATTTCTTTTAGAATTTCCAGCTTCAAATCCTGGACATTGGGTACATACACTCTGTTTTTGTACAAAAGTATTCCATCAGATTCCAAGGTGTAATTTTCTTCTTTCTGCGGTCTCTCACTCTGTTCTAGCTTTGCTACCAATTCTTTGTACTGCAAATCGACACTTGCAGCTTCCAAAACTCTACCCTTGATATCCATCCTGTACATGCTAATAGATATAACATGCAATTCATGCACCTTTCTACTGAGTGCATCAACCACCTTTTTTTCCTTCCCTTTGATATGCTTGATATCAAAGTCGTATTCACATAGAAACTCCATCCACTTACTTTGTTTAGCGTTTAAAGTCGGCTGATCAAACAAATATTTCAGACCGTTGTGGTTTGTTATCAATTCAAATATTCTCCCCATGAGGTAATGTCTCCATTTCCTCAGAGCGTGGACGATTCCTTCACATTCCTTGGTGCTAACCATTTTTGGATGGCCTCAACCTTCTCAGGATCCACAACTATCCCTTCTTCTGAAATCATATGTCCCAAGTAATGGATCTGTCTTTGATAAAATGAGCATTTTCTCATCTTGGCATATAGCGGGTGTTCTCTCAACACTTACAGCACCATCCTCAGGTGTTGTTCAGGATCTTCCTCTGAATTTGAATACACCAATATGTCATCCAGGAAGACTATGACAAACTTGTCTAAATAGTTCCTGAATACACCATTCATCAAGCACATAAAAACAACATGTGCGTTTGACAGTCCAAACATCACCACTGTGAACTCGTAATGATCGTACCTTATTCTAAAGGTGGTCTTGCTAATGCCCTCATCCTTTATTCTTACCTAGTGATATCCTAATCTGAGATCTATCTTCGAAAATATTTTCGCACCCTTCAACTGATCAAAAAGATCATCGATCCTCGGTAGAGGATACTTGTTCTTGACAGTTACTTTGTTCAACTATCAGAAATAAATGCACAGCCTCAATGTCCCATCCTTCTTCTTCACGAATAGGACCGGGGCACCCCAAGGTGACACGCTGGGGTGAATGTACCCCTTCTTCAAAAGCTCTTCGAGCTGCAATTGCAACTCTTTCAGCTTTGGCGTACTCATTCTATAAGGATCTTTCGACACCGGAGCTGCTCCAGGCATCAAATTTATAGAAAAATCGATGTCCCTCTTCCGAGGTAGTCTAGGTACCTCCTGAAATACATCCTTGAACTCTGTGAGTACCTCATGGTCTCCAATTCTTGAGACTTCATCTCTGGATGTTTCTTCCACACAGGCTGCAAATAATTGATAGCCTTTCTTGTAACACTTCTTCAGCTGCATGGCTGAGATTTCTCTAACAGCCACAGCTCTGGGAATTCCTTTGACTATTTTCTGATTTCCCACCTCATCCAGGCATGTAAACCTCTTGTTATGACAGTCCAGGAGGGCATGGTGCTGGTCCAACCAATCCATCCCAATCAAGCAGTCATAAGAGCCTAAAGGTAGAACATTCAATTCAGCCTTCGTGCTCAATCCATTCATGTCTATCGAACATGATTTAACCAATTCAGTGACCTTCCTCTTGGTTCTTGTAGCCAACTTCACTAACCAAGACCTTTCATGTTTGCTTCTTGATAAATGAAAACTTTCCACCACCCTAGGATCTACATAACTATGGCTATCCCTGGAATCAATTAAAATAATAAATGGTCGGTTGTTGATCATACCTTCCACTTCAATCATGTGTGGTTGAAATTCTGCTTGCTTGTTGTCTAGGGCTGCGTAGATCCTTGGCATCGTGCTACCCATATCCTCTATTGCTTCAGCTTCTTGAACATTGTGGATGGTTCTCGCTTTGTGTTTTCTGTGGGGGTAGTCTCAGTACCTATGGTTTCCTTTACAGCCCCAACACTCCATAGGTGGTGGTCTGGGCATTTGTTCACCCACTTCAGCCTTCCTGGGATCTCTAAAAGATGGCTATCCCTGAGGACTGTTTCTGAAAAAGGGAGGCTTGTTTCCCCTTTGCATCTGCTCTTTCCTGAACTTCTTCTAATCATCCCAAGCCTTCCAAAAAGTAGGCCTTTCTCTTTGTTGTTCATATAAGAATTTTTCCCTTCTTATTGTTTCTTCCATAGTTTTAGGATCATCATATTGAATCTTGTCACCAATAGAAGGTGGCAGTCCACTCAGATATCTCTGAAACTTGACAGCCTCATCTTTGATGAACGAAACATACTTCAGTAGTTCCAAAAACCTTCGTTCATATTCATCGATGGTCATGCTGCCCAATTTGAGTTCAAAGAACTCTTTCATCTTTCTGTCATAGTATCTTTTAGTCAGGTATTTCTTCTTGAAATACCTCTTGAACTCCTTCCAAGTGATATATTTATCACTAATGTGTTGCACCTGCACAAACTGATCCCACCACATGGATGCTTTTCCCTTCAATTGATACATCGCAATTCTTCCTTCTCCATGAGAGGAATAATTCCGCAGTTGGAAATATTTCCTCATGCTAAGAAACCATGTTTCGACATCTTCCTCCTTCTTATGTTCTCCATCAAACGTTGGAGGCTTGATCTTGTTCATCTCTCCATTCAATTCATTCACTCCAGATCTTCGGTGTTTTCTGGTAGGGGATGGGCTTGAACTACTGTGTGCCTCTCTACTGGAATGCTTTTGGGAGTGACGATGATGTCTGCTACCACTCCTCAATCTTATTCTTCTCTCAGGGGTCTTGCAACTCTCTGTCTTGCTTGAGCCACTCCTCTTATCCATCTTCCTTTCTATTCTTTCCAGGTTCTTCAACATTTTTAAGTTGAATTCTCCCTGTTGATCCCTGACCTTCATGAGCTTTCAGCTATCAACTCGGTGATCCTAGGCATCTTTCTGCAATATTTCAATGAGTTTCATCATGTTTCCTTCCTTATCCATATATTTTCCATGCCCATTAGAGTTTGATCCTTCGACCCCCAAGTTGACATCCCTTCCTACCCTTTCATCCTTTGTTTCAGAGGCAATCTATACCTTTTCCATTTCTATACTCAGCGTAGATTCATGGTTGACTGGACACTCGTTGAACTCTGCACACACAATGTGAAATCAACTGAAGTTTGTCAGGCCCCTAAACCTTCAAGAACCTTACAACACTAATAAACCAGCATGAACAAGAAAAACGTTTCGATTCCCTTAATTTTTTCTGAACTTTGTTTGGCTCTGCAAATTTCAGGACTTTTGGTTTTGGGGTCTCGGTCCACAAGACTCTCATACTCGCTTTCGAGTGATAGATCCCTCTTTCTCCGTACCTTCATAACCAAAATCACCTTTCACAACTTCACAATCTCTCGAGTTCGCGAGTCGAAGACCCTCGCCTCTTCTTCCTCCAAACGCCGATACCCGAGATGTGATATGGGTATGGCTCCCTCCTCGCTAGAGCCTACTTCATATAACTATAGGCTAGGGCTAATTGCTAGCACCTATCGCAACTCGCGACTTCAGAAGTTGGAGTGTTGATCCCTCATGCTCCTCCTTTGTGAATCCCGAAATCATGATTTACTTTACCCTTCAGGCCCACATAACACAACTGTCTCCACATATACAGTGGCGAGTGGCACCCTCAGGAGGGTCCACGTTATCTATGGTGACATCATCAGGTCCCACCATGCTCACTTTTCCTTTGTCCCACTGGCACGTGGTACACACCCATGTGTCCATGTCCATTCCAAGTGAAATCCAACGATTAGACCTTTCTCAAATCTACGACGCAAATCCTTTCAACGGTTTGGGGTTTTGGGCATTGGGAGTTCGTGCATCCACACCTCTCGAACTTCCATTTGACAAAATCCTAAAATTACTGTCTACCCCTCCACTTGATCCAACGGTCAAGTTCCTATCTTACAGTCTACGGTGTAGATCCTTTTGGACTTTCGGGTTTCGCTATTTTGCGACTTGCGAAAACAAGGTTCTTCCCTTTTGGTTTCTTGGGTGCCGAAATGCTATCTGGCAGCCACGGTTTCCCTCTGATGGATGGTCCCAACGAATTCAAGGTTTCGTGTATCATGATTTCCACATTCCTGTGCAACTCCAAAGGGTTTTTAAACCCTGCGCACATTTTCCAGATCTGACGGTCACGAGGGTTCTCCTTTCCCCCGAATAGATCCTACGGCTCCAACACTTCTGGTGTAGAGTCCTCTCTCCCTATGGCCAGATACCACATCGGCTACGGTTTCATAACACCGCTACACCTCCTAATCTTGGTAACATGGTCAAGTAACTCCTTGACACTCAGGCACATTCAAAGGTCTGAAATTGGTCCTCCAAACAAAATTTCTCCTCAAACCTTCAGTCCAAAGACCTCTCAACTAGCCCATCTAGGCTCGGCATCAAAACCTTGGCTCTGATACCATATTGTAACCTCTCCCAGGAACCTCTCATACTCACTGCCCACAGACTCTCCTTCCCCACATGCCTGTTCCACCCCAGGAGTATACACCTTCTCTATCACCTAGAAAGTCCTTTGGATACTAACCTCCCTTTCCTTGGGTTTCAGTAATAGACCGGATCGGAAGTCAACGAGTTATGTGGCAACTACAGGGTTCCTTCTAGGAGTTCTCTCCTTCCTCTGTGCACTCTCCCACCTGGAGAGAGTCACTCACAGGCCAAGCAACCTATTTTTCCAACTTCAATCACCTCTCTCACCTGGAGAGAGTGTTGTACAAACTGACCAACAAGCCACATGCAATCCAGCACTGTGTCACCAAAACAGCCAACGGGGAAAACATACACGGGCTTTCCAACAGGTTTAGCAATGACAGGATGGTCTCACGATTATGGCTTGGGGACAGAGATTCAACACATAGGCTTGATCTGTTCAGACAGAGGATGTCTCAGCTTTCTAGAATCAACACAGGCTATCTTAGAGATGCATGATGAGTTGTCCATGCAGGGTAGATTTAGACTCTACGGTTCACAACAGGATGTACAGACTATCTCAGAACAAACACAAGCCTTTCTCCTGGTTTATAGGATGCACGAGGGTATCTCTGCAAGGGTCAGACGGTTCACACTTAGGAAGTTGAGGGTCGAATGGAGGAGGAACCCCCAACACAGCTCATCTCAGCCATTTATTTGCATGTGCCTAGGTTGACACTTGTCACCCATACAACTGCATGCATTCCTTCAACATGTGTTCCTTCCATTTGGACTTTTCTTGTCCTTCCAAAAAGAACTTAGGGTTAACCATATTATTCACATGTCTTTTGGAATAATATTAAAATATTATTCCGCTAGGACTTAAGTCCCTAGGCTAAACACTTAGCCCCTAGGCTCCACACTTAGTCCCTTTTCCCACCTTCCAGCCCCTAATCCCTTGCCTACTCTGTGGAATCTTAGTCCCTCATCACTCATTCATCATGGTCGGTCTGCATGTGGAAGTGTTTATATTTTATTATTGTTCTGCATAAATGCAGGTACAAAATCAGGCTCTCTGGCCTAACAATCACATAAGCCCACTAGCTTATATAAACTTGGTTCACCAACCTATAAAACATATTTACAATTCATTTCATAAACAAGATTTACAATAGGGATTGGCCTTGGGGACATTACATTTCCTATAAATACTTATGTGACCTCAAACATAAATGCAATATGAAAGATGGGAATAGAGGAGAACAGAGCCCACAGAACTTTGATCTCATGCGTAAGGTGGGAATTTTCACTATTCCACCCTTCGATGGATGTAGAAAGAGCACAGCTAGGGCCTAGGTATATAAGTTGTACACTTACCTCCAACTTAACCCAATGATCGAAGATGAATAAATTAAGTATGACAACCTTCACTTGGAAGGAGAAGCTCACAAATGGTGGTACCATGGGATGGTGACATTAGGGCATGCCAACATCACTTCATATGTGGACTTCACTCAGAGCTTGATGGATAGGTTTGACTAGAAGGACCCTAAGATACATTTCAAGGAGTTGTCACATTAGAGACAAACAAGCACACAAGAATCATACATCACTTATTTTTAGAGGATTGTAGTTTTGGTGGCAAATATCTCTCAGCAAAGGTTGGTGATGTTATTCACGGAGGGTATATATGAACCCCTCAGAGGATGGGTGAAGGCCTTTATGCCAACCACATTGTAGAAGGTCATCATGAGATCCTAGGACATGAAGGACATAGTTAATAAGAAGGTACCAAAAAAATCCTTCATCCCTCAAGGAGGGTAAGGAGATGAAGTTTCCCCAAAATTCATGGACAGGAAAGGAAAGGACATATGAGTATAATCAGAGAGAACTAAGGAGAAAGAAAATTTTCTTTAGTTGCAAAGATCCATGGGAACTAGGTCATATATGTATGTGAAGAGTTAAATTCCATTACATTGAGGTAGTTTCTGACAAGGAGGATGAAAGTCATGATGAAGGTATTGGATAGGAAAGTGGTGAGTCATCGCAAAATATAGAGCATGAGCCATTACAAGATATCCCTAAGGGAGTGGCCATTTCAACCCTTTCAAGAGTCCCTAAATATTATAAGAGAAGAGGGTTATGATGTTGGTGGATGGTGGAGCCACTCACAAATCTAAATTCTAACCTTGTACAATGTATACTGCAAACAGATATTCAGAAAAGAGAAGAAAAGATACAATGACAAATACAAACATTACACAGATATTTTTCCCCTGGAAACCCAAAACAGGAAAACCAGCATATTCTATATTCATTCATTGTGTTACAATATTTACAATACAAAATACATATAAGAGCTAGTGGCATCCAAAACCCTAACCCAATGACCTGTATTAGTCCAAAACGCTAATTCCTTAACCGAAAATAGAAAAACATCGGCAAAGAAACCGTGTGTCGAGAAACCACCTAATTACATGACACATTTCCCAATGCAAAAATTTGTTTCCCGAGGGCACTGCCCTCGAATCCCTGCATGGGGGGCTTCACCCCCATGCACCCCCCTATGCTCCCAAAAAGAATATAACACATACCCAACAACAACTTCATTGATGTTTCACTTGTCACTAAGAGAAATATCCCTGTAGAGGATTTCAAGGGATTCAATGTGGTATTAGCGGACGGGTACAACATGATGTTGATGCAGACCCCTGACCCTTAGGACGAGATCCACACAGGATCATTCTTCTTCAAATATGCATAACCAAATTAGTTCTTTCGGGCCATCATCGGAACCCCATGAATTCGATCCACAGGTCCTTTTCTAAAAACCCCACCTGCGCAAACATGCACCAAGCGTAAGTCTTCACCTCTTTCTCACTGAACCTGAAACAAAGTTCTCCCTCGACCCAACGGTCCTAGCTGTATCAATATTTTGGTAGCTGGGATTTTGAAATGCAGCGACCCAAACCACTGCCTCATCTACCTTCTGAACCCCGAAATGTCGAAATACCGAAAATGGGTGCTATTCCTCTGAATGGTTTAATGATTTCGCGATATCGTGAGTCGGGACTCCACGTCTCCTGACTCCTAGCCTCTCGAACATCTGGGTCCTGAAATACCAAAATGCCAAAAATACAGTCCACGACAAAGTGCTATTGGCTTTCACGATTCAATATGCTACGATGCAAGAGTTCCCCTTGTTCTCTGTCTTTCCAATCCCTAGTGTCTGAATCCCCGAATTCACGAAATGGCTCAGTACCGAGATGAGCTCAGATCTTTTCAGGATTTCGTGAACTAGGAATTCACAATGCAGTGACTCCAAAATCTCACCTCCTCTACTTCTCGAACCCCAAAATGCCGAAATGCTGAAATGGGCTCAACGACTCTGGCTCGTGCTATTTCCTCCAAATGTTTTCAGGGCTTCGCGATTTCATGAGTCGGGACTCCACGTCTCCCGACTCCTGGTCTCTCAAACACCTGGGTCCCAAAATGCCAAAATCTACCCGACCATGGCCCACTTTTCGAGATTTTAGAATTCACAATTCCACGATTCCAGCTACAGATGGTTCTTCGTCCTTCAACCTCCTAGACCCCAAAATGTTGAAATGTCAAACTCCGAAATGGTTGCTTCCTCCATGACCATAGCCCTGCTCCAAGGACATGTCGTGTTTCATGACTTTGGGGTTTTCAATGCAAAGTGCCCCAGCTCCTTGTCGTCGAGATTTCTGAAATGTCGAAATGCCGAAATCCCACTCCAAAGGGTTTCAGCGGCTTCTGCTGCTTCTCATCCAACTGCTCATGGCATTTCACACTTCTTCCATGAAGTGTCTCCACCATCCGTTTCAGGTCTTCCACTATGTCACCTCTATGGGTGTAACCTCCGCGTAGTTTTCCTTGATCTTGTGATCAGCGGTTATCTGCGCTATTGATCCAACGGTAGTTGTTACTCCTTCCTGAGCATGCGCTTCTTCCTTTCCTATGGAAGATTTCTTGCTCCAAAAGGCCTCAGCCTTTGTCTCTGTTATGAAGCCTGTAATCTTGGCTCCCACCTATATTCTAAGAGGCATTCCTCCTCCTGAGCTTCTCAAACTCTGAACCGTCCAAAGGGTTTTCTTGACCTCTACACTCCTTGCACTCGCTCGATGCCCTCCTGGCAGATCTCTATAGAACCTTCAGTGATTATGTTATCTCTGTGCCTTCTTCTGCATAGTCTTACCTCCAAAGTGTTAAGAAACCTTGAGGTTTCTCCCTGGGTCTAATACTCCCTCTGGTGCACCCTCCTATCACAACTCTATCCAAATTCCGCAGAATTCATAAGTGCACTCTATGCACTGGCTCAATGCATTCTGTGCATTTGCTCAATGCCCTCCTAGTAGAGCCTTTACAGAGTTCTCAACAATTCTTCTTATCCTCTCTGTTCTCTCCTCTACATAGTTTCTCCTTCAAGGTGTTCAGCAACCTTGAGGCTTCTTCCTTGAGTCAATGATTTCCTCAAGTGCACCCTCTTTGCATGTCTTTGTCCTAAATTCCGTAAATTTTAGAAGTGCACTCCTTGCACTGGATTACAGAACCCACAGTATTCTGTCATGCAACCTCTTGCATGAAGCCACAAAGAACCCAAACTTGAAACCAAAGAACTCTCAGATAGGAAAATCTATCTATCCCTACAAATGCATACCTAACATACATCTACAGCATATCATCAACACATAAAGACATTCATCCATAAACTCACAAACATGTGAATAACAACATGTAGGAAAAACTTCTCTGTTTGTATTAACATTAATGTCTAATTACAATGTGTTCGAGCTGGGACTACAATAGAGTCTCGGCTCTCCTCTCTTCTCCCTATTCTCTCTCTTCTATCTGCCTCTCTTTCTCTATACTAAATCTAGATACAAAGAAGATCTTTTTACAAAGAGGGGATCCTTGAGCTCTTCCCTCCATCCTCACCAACTCTCATTAATTTACATTCAATTACATTGAATGGCTGTCTAGTCTGAATCAGATCTAGATCTCAACCTTACAACCATTTAAGGCAACCTTTTTCTAAAGCCTGTGCACATGCATGGATTTTGGCTCTTCAGCCTTACAACATTTAATACAATTTCAAAATTTGAAATTTGAAAGTGAGAGGGTTGTGCCTCTCCTGTCCATTGAATACACGCTTTGATGTGTTGGCTGGATGGCACATAGCTAGCTTGGAGCTATGCTCCTACATCATACTCCTCTGCTGTGAAAAATTCATGAGATCCTGCTCATGAGCTTCGCAGCACCGCTGTTGAAACCCACCTTGATCCCAAATAGTTCTCTGGAGCTATACATCTGCTCCACTACTTCGTTGTTGTTGTTGCATATGTTGTCATACTGCTATGGAAGGTTCTCCTTTGCACAGTTTTCCCTCACTTGTAGTTTCTGCTGCTGACCTCGACATCAACCTTCTAATCTTCTCAATCTCCTTGTCCAGCTGCTCCCATGGCTGGCTCTCTCTATGCATTCTTCTCATCTGCATTCTCTCTTTGCAAATGGGTAGATCAATTAGATCCCCCTTGCTATATTCTTCCTCTGTGGCCTCAACTTGCCACCCTGCTGCAAAATTCAGCTCTACAGTCTTATCCTCCTAACTGACCTGTTGTTCAGTCACCTTCTCTGACAGACTTGCTTCTTCCAGTTCTCCTTGCACTGGTTGAAATCCAGCTTCCTCCAGCTGCTCCTTAAACTGAAATTTTCCTCCATCTTCTACTGCATACCTCGGCATTGCAGTCATCATTAGTTGTTTATCTCCCTGGCTGAAATTTTCAAGCAATTCCTCAGAATTATCCTCTGCTATCATCTGCATGACTGTCTCCTCGTGGCAGTCATCTATTGGATCTGGATGGTTCAACCAATCCTCCAGCATATCCAACTCCATCTCCCATGGAGTGACCATCTTATCTTCATGCTCTTCTTTTGCTGGGGAAGATTTTGATGTCTACTCTGGTTCTCCTTTCTCCCTGATAGTCACAAATGGTTTTCCTTCTACTATTGCTACATCGGCAACACAATTTTTCTCCTCAGCTAGGCGATGTGGAAGGAATACCTTTATTCCCCCAATCATCAGAATTCTCTTCTGATCTTCCTCTATCATCTCTCCTCGCTAATATGAACTCACCTCTGAGTTCATGAGACTCTCACATGGCCTCATATGATCTCCCTTGCCCACCTGGCAATCTGGGATTTCTGCACTGCTCACCTGGCAGTATTTGAGATCCTCCAGTGATCCCATCTCATTGCCTTCCTGGCAACCTAAATTTTCTGTTTTTCGCTCCTACTAGTATTTGAGATCATCCTGTGACCTCTTCTTATTGCCCACCTAGAAAATTGAAAATTCCTCACTGCCTGCTTGGTAGTTTATAAGATCTCTGCTTGATCTCTCCTCTCCATCATCACTGAGATTTCTCCCAGCTTCTGGTTCACAGGCATGAATCACCTCCTCTGTGGCCCTGAGGCATTCCACATACCTCAGCCACCTCCTCAACAGCCTTTGATGTCTTCTGGACAACAATTTATTGACTGGCCACTTTGCTTTCCTCTTCAGAGGCCATTCATACATCCAATGTGTCTTTGTGTTCTGTTGCACCCGTAGTGTAAACTCTTCCATTCTCTCCTTTATCTCAACGAGTTCCTTATCCATATCATCTTTTCCCTGTTGTTGGTGGTTCTTCTTTCCACCACGTCCATGGCCTTCAGTAGCCATCTTCCTGTTCCTGTCTGCCCTCCTGGAAAACTTGTTGTTGTCACACTGCAACCGTGAGTGCTTCCAGCATCTCCTACAACCCTCCTAACTATCTATTGATTGTTGCACACCTTGCAACAATCATCACAGAGCTTCAACACTCTGTCTTCCTTTTTATTTTGTCTATAAGAAAAGCTCCACACTCCTTGCCTCTGTCGCCTACAAAAGTCAAATCCTGCTCTAATACCAAACTAATGTAGACCCCTGACCCTTGGGCCGAGATCCACATAGGATCGTTCTTCCTTGAATCCACAAAACCGAATTAGTTCTTTCGGGCCCTCATCGGAACCCCACGAATTCGATCCACAGGTCCTTTTTCGAAAACCCCACCTGCGAAAACATGCAATAGGCATGAGTCTTCACCTCTTTCTCATCGAACATGAAAGAGAGTTCTCCCTAGACCCAATGGTCTTGGCTGTATTAGGATTTCGGTAGCCAAGAGTTTGAAATGCAATGACCCAAACCACTGCCTCCTCTACCTTCCAAACCCTGAAATGCCAAAATGCCGAAAAAGGGGTGCTATTCCTCTGAATGCTTTCTGAATTTCGCGATATCGTGAGTCGGGACTCCACATCTCCTGACTCCTAGCCTCTCAAACATCCAGGTCCCTAAATACCGAAATGTCGAAAAGATGGTCCACAACAAAGCGCTAGCATCTTTCACGATTCAGGAAGCAGCGATGCAAGCGTTCCCCCTATTCTCTATCTTTCCAATCCCCGGTGTCTGAATCCCCGAATTCCCGAAATGGCTCAATACCAAAATGGGCTCATATGTTTTTGGGATTTCGTGAACCAGGAGTTCACGATGCAGTGACTCCAAAATCTTACCTGCTCTGCTTCCCGAACCCCGAAATGTCGAAATGCCAAAATGGGCTCAACGGCTCTGGCTTGTGCTATTTCCTCTGAATGTTTTCAAGGCTTTGCAATTTCGTGACTTGAGACTCCACGTCTCCCGACTCCTGGCCTCTCAAACACCCAGGTCCTGAAATGATGAAATCTACCTGACCACGGCCCACCTTTCGGGATTTTAGAATTCGCGATACCGTGATTCCAGCTGCAGACGGTTCTTGGTCCTCCAACCTCCCAAACCCCAAAATGCTAAAATGTCAAACTCCAAAATGGATGCTTCCTCCGTGAACACAACCCTGCTCCAAGGACACGTCGCATTTCGTGACTTCAAGGTTTTCAATGCAAAGTGCCCCAACTCCTTGTCGTTGGGATTTCCGAAATGTCGAACCCCAAAATGCTGAAATGCCGAAATCCCACTCGAAAGGGTTTCAGCAGCTCCTGTTGCTTCTCATCCAATGGCTCATGGCATTTCGCACTTCTTCCATGAAGTGTCTCCACCATTTGTTTCAGCTCTTCCACGACGTCACCTCTATGGGTGTAACCTCCATGTAGTTTTCCCTGATCTTGTGATCAGCGGTTATCTGCGCTACTGATCCAATGGTAGTTGTTACTCCTTCCTGAGCATGCGCTTCTTCCTTTCCTTTAGAATATTTATTGCTCCAAAAGGACTCAACCTTTGTCTCTACTACGAAGCCTGTAACCTTGGCTCCCGCCTGTATTCTAAGAGGCGTTCCTCCTTCTAAGCTTCTCAAACTCTGAATCCTCCAAAGGGTTTTATTGACCTCTACACTCCTTGCACTCGCTTGATGCCCTCCTGGAAGATCTCTACAGAACCTTTAGTGATTCTGTTATCTCTGTGCCTTCTTCTGCACAGTCTTATTTCCAAGGTGTTCAACAACCTTGAGGTTTCTCCCTGGGTATAATACTCCCTCTGGTGCACCCTCCTGGCACAACTCTGTCCAAATTCTGAAGAATTCAGAAGTGCACTCTATGCACTGGCTCAACGCATCCTATGCATTTGCTCAATGCCCCTGGTAGAGCCTTTACAGAATTCTCATCAATTTTTCTTCTCCTCTCTGTGCTCTCCTCTTCACAGTTTCTCCTTCAAGGTGTTCAACAACCTTGAGGCTTCTTCCTTGAGTCAATGATTTCCTCGGGTGTACCCTCTTGGCACATCTTTTTCTGAAATTCCATAGAATTCAGAAGTGTACTCCTTGCACTAGCTTATAGAACCCGCAGTATTCTGTCATGCAACCTCTTGCATGAAGCCACAAAGAACCCAAACCTGAAACCAAAGAACTCTCAGATAGGAAAATTTGTCTATCCCTGCAAATGCATACCTAACATACATCTACAACATATCATCAGCACATAAAGACATTCATCCATAAACTCACAAACATGTGAATAACAATATGCAGGAAAAACTGCTCTGTTTGTATTAACATCAATGCCTAATTACAATGTGTTCGACCTCGGACTGCAACAGAGTCTTGACTCTCCTCTCTTCTCCCTATTCTCTCTCTTCTATCTGCCTCTCTTTCTCTATACTAAATCTAGATACAAAGAGGGGATCCTCGAGATCTTCCCTCCATCCTCACCAACTCTCATTAATTTACATTCAATTACATTGAATGGTTGTCTAGTCTGAATTGGATCTAGATCTCGGCCTTACAACCATTTAAGGCAACCTTTATCTAAAGCCTGCGCACATGCATGGCTTTTGTCTCTTCAGCCTTACAACATTTAATACAATTTCAAAATTTGAAATTTGAAAGTGAGAGGGTTGTGCCTCTCCTCTCCATTGAATGCGCGCTTCGATGTGCTGGATGGATGGCATGTAGCTGGCTTGGAGCGATGCTCCTCAATCAAATGTGTACTCATAGGATTAGGGGACTAGAAGTAACCTTTGGAAACTATACGTTGATCGATGACTTTTACGTCATGGATTTAGTAGATACTCATGTCGTTCTAGGAGTTCAGTGGCTATACTCTTTGGGAAATATTTACATGAATTATAAGGACATGAGGATGGAGTTCTAGTTGAAATATTTCATATATAATATAATATGCACAATAAAAATATTTAGCAATAAATTGCATAACAATAATGATATATCCAAAACAATACCATAATAACACTAGGAAGAGCACCTTTATTAATGATATCAATGTTCACTTTCCTCTTCGACGGGGAAAACTCCAATAGAGAAAATCTCTATTACAATAATCTCCAAGAAAAAAATATCCAATGCCTCTTTCTATTATTTATACTAATTCCACCTTCTAAGGAAACTTCTAGAGGAATACCTTTCTAGAAGTGGAAGTTTCTATTAGGTCTTCTTATATTTACTTATTCTCATTTACTTATTAGGCCTTATTAACTAATTTTTTCCTTTATTACATAGAAAACATATCCTACTAACTAATGAACCATGGAGAGGGGTTAGGATCAGGTCCTAACATGCCCTCCCCTTGAAAAGAATCCTTGTCCTCAAGGCTACAGGTGTGGAAACTGTTGGAGTATGGCCACTAGTTCCCAGGTTGCATCCTCTGGTTATGTGTCCTTCCACTAGATCAATACTTCCTTGATAGTTCTGCCACATAGATAACATTCATGGTGATTGAGGAATGCATCTAGTTGGAGCCAAAGGGAGCCTTCTTCATATAATTTTGGAAGGATGGTTTGGACCCGACAATTCTATCCCACTACTTTCTTCAGATAGGAAACATGGAACATCGGATGGATTTTGCAAGTAGTCGGAAGGTCCAATTTGTAGGCCATTGAACCAATACACTTGATGATCTAGTAGGGCCGATAAAACTTGGGTTCCAACTTGTGATGTCTCTAGTATTTGAGAGATGTTTTCTTGTAAGGTTGGAGTCAAAGAAACACCTGATCCCTTTTCTAAAAAACCCTTTCTAGACGATGTTTGTCTGCATGTTGCTTCATGCAATTTTCGGTCATGCAGAGGTTATCCTTCAGAGTTGTGAGGGTGGTTATGCAACCTTGCAGCATTGTATCAATATATTGTACCTTTGATGTGCTTGGAAGATAGGTAGTGAGTATAGGTGGGAATTGGCCATACGCTGCTTCATATGAGGTCATTTTAGTGGTCGTATGATAGGAAGTGTTGTACCACCATTCTGCCAATGGGAGCCATTACACCCACTGGTGTTGTTTTTCCAAAGCTAAACACCTCAAGTAGGGTTCCAAAAAAAAATTGGCCACTTCCATTTGGTCGTCAAAATGGCGGTGATAGGATTTACGCATGTTAAATTGCGTGCTCTGCAATTTAAACGACTCTTTCAAAAATGTTCTTGTGAAAGTGGGGTCACTATCAGATACAATAGAGGTGGGCATGCCATGTAACTTGAAAATATGATCAAGGAAAACTTGTGCTACTAGTGTAGGTGTGAAAGGGTGGGGTAACGCAAAAAAATGAGCATACTTAGAGAGGTGATCAACCACCACCATGATGACAAGCTTGTTCCAAAATTTAGGAAGGCCCACTATAAAATCCATGGAGATTTATGTCCATATAGAAGATGGAATGGGTAGGGGTTGTAGGAAATATAGACACTTGATAGTCTCACCTTTATTACATTGGCACACCTCACATTATGTGACAAAGTGAAGGATATGCTTCTTCATGGATGCCTAGAAAAAAGAATGACTGGCACAAGAATATTTCTTTTGGAATCTTGACTGACCTACAATAGCTGATGAGTGAAACTCATTTAAGATCCTCAGATTGAGTGTTAAATAGGGTGAGAGAATGAGGCAATCCTTATATCTGAGAATATTTTCCTTTCAAGTGTATTCAATGGGAGGATCAGGGTCCTCCTAAAGGAAATGAATTAACTTGGAGAGAGTCAGGTAGGTTAGCCACTCTTGGCGTACTTATTCAATCCAACCAAGGACCGATAAGGATGAGGCAAAGAGGGATTCATATTCCTTATGTTGGTGTGATAATGCATCGGCTACTAGATTATATTTTCCATTTTTGGGTTATGATTTCATAATCATAACCCAAAATTTTGGTCAGCCACTTATTTTGTTCTAGGGAGGAGATTCATTTCTCCAAAAAATATTTCATACTATGGTTATTTTATTTTATCTGAAAATGATGTCCAAAGAGATATGGCCACCATGTGTGCACCGCATAGAGAATGACCATCATTTATTTTTCATATGTATCTCTTCCCATATTGCGGCCACTCAATTCTTGGATAGTAAAGGCCAAAGGTCTACCATATTATGTGAGCACTACGCCTATACCAGTGCCAAAAGCATTTGATTCTACCAAAAAGATTTTTTTTGAAGTCAGGATTTTCTAGGACAGATGTAGTGCACATGGACCTCTTTAATTATGTGAAGGCTTTATCAACACTAGGTGTCCAATGAAATGCATTCTTATTAATAAGGTTGGTCAATGGATTAGCAATTTTTCCATAATGGTAGAAAAAAATCCTGTAATATTCTGTGAGACCAAGAAAACCCCTTAGGCACTTTAAGGTCTTGGGTCGTGACCATTCTTGCATTGATTGTATATTTTTGGGGTCCACTTTTACCCCATCTTGACTGATAATGTGTTCCAAGTATTCCACTTCATTGGATCCAAATGAACATTTGGTCTTTTTGACAAACAATTGGTTGTCCTGCAGAAAATGAAGGACTTTGTCCACATGAAGAAGGTGGCTATCCCAAGTGCGGTTGTAAATGTGGATGTCATCAAATAAAACCAAGAAAAACTTTTGAAGGTAAGGTTTCAATAATTTATTCATGAGACTTTGGAAGGTGGATGCGACATTGCAAAGGCCAAAAGGCATGACCAAGAATTTATAATGTCCTTCATGAGTTCTGAAAGCAGTCTTCGGAATATCTTTCTCCTTCATCCAAATCTAGTGATAGACGGAGGGAGGGTCTAATTTGGTGAATACATAGGAACCTTGGAGTTCATCTAATAGATCATCAATGACAGGAGTGGGAAAATTATCTTTGATGGTGAGTTTATTTAGTCCATGAAAATTAGGGCACATGCACCAAGTACCTTCTTTCTTTAAGACCATCACTGCAGGTGAAGAATATGGGTTGGTATTGGGGCATATTATCCCTGTCTCTAGTAATTCATGGACCATATTTTCTATTTCATTTTTTTTAGCAAATAGATATTTGTAGGGACGTACATTGGGGGCTCAAATTCCCTGAAAGAGATGGGTGTTATGATCATGCTCACCCCTGGAGGGAGGTAATTTTGTGGGAATCTCAAAGACCTTGGGGTACTTGTCCAAGATGAGTTGTGGGCTGGGAGGAACTACTAGAGAGGCCTTTTTAGTGATCTGGATGGCATTAATTTGAGAAATCAGACCATGATGTCCTTTCTTCAACAATATTTTCATCCTATGAGAGCTGATGATTTCAGGAGAGCCCACTTGGATACCTTAGAGGGTATAGGAGTGAGCATCATGGGTGAATCTCATATATAATTCTTGATAATACATTGTGATTGGCCCCAGAGTGAGAATCCATTCCACTCCTAATATAATATAACAACCACCCATGGAAATAGAGAACATGTGGGTTTTGAGGGTATACTCACCCATTTGGAGTTTGACATTCTCACAATGACCCCCACACTTCATAGTACCACCATTAGCAATGAGGATTTGGAAATTAGAAAAGGGGAGGACAAAACAATGGATCTCATTAGAAAGTCTACGATGAATAAAATGATGGGTGATAACACTATCAATCAACACCACCATCGACCAATGTTTGATGCAACCCTTAAGCTTCAATGTCCGTGGGGTCCAAATACCAGAGACTGCATGAAGCGATATGTTGGTTTCCTCTAGTTCCATGGGGGTTACAACTAGAGATTTGGTGTGATCACTTCATGGAGCCTCATTTCAATCAAGAGCCTCATCTGATGGGACGTCCTCAGAAGGAGATGAAGCGGATGCATCAATCTGGAATAAAACAATTTCTCTACATTTATGCCATGGTGAATACTTTTCATCACAATAGTAGAAAATTCCTTCCTTGCAATGTATTCCTTTCTTTCTAATTGACTTGCCTACAACCAGGTAGTAGGATGATGCATTCTCACATGAGCCCGGATGGTAAAATGCATCAGATAAAACATTCAAGGTAAAATGCATCAGATAAGCCCTCAGTCCAGATAGCCAACTATTCAAATGTCATGATGAAATTTGTGACTGGTCCATTTTGGCGCAGCTTGGTGAGTCTACCCAAAAAATGTTATTCCCTATCAAAACAGGAAAAAACTACTTTAGTGAATTTGTTCCAAGTGGGTGTTCTTGGATAAAATTTATTATCTCGTTGCCACCACTTCCATCATTCTTGATCTAGGTAAAAAACCCCGACATGGAGTTTGGTCCTATCATACAAAATATTATAGAGGGAGAAGTATTGTTCCATTTGAGAGACCCACCTTTCTGGGTTGGATCCATCAAATTTATGCATGTCAACTTTGGTCAACTTATTCCAAGAGTGTGGAGAAACCCAAGGGGAGTAGGAGGAATGAGTATGCTCATAATGGGAATGTTGAGGGTGTTATAAAAACAGGATCGTGGAGCAATAAAATAAAATAAAATGTGGAAATAAAACATAGAAGATACATAATACAATAGAGACACAGATATACGTGGTTCACCCCAGTGTGGGCTACATCCACCAGAGAAATTGCCAGGTCCTTTCTTTTTATTATTCAAAAAATGAATGGATACAACCTACAACACACTCGTTGTAACTTCCTCTTCTTTCTCTCACAGTCTCCTTAGTCAGAATACAATGTTCATAATGATCCATAGCCGCAATACATTTCCCTCATAAAAGAGTGTTGCCTTCTAGGGAAAAAAACCATAACATAACTTCTACTATAAGATCTATGAACTTTTAATGAACGGTCCAGATTTACAATGAAATTAAAATATACATTTATAATGGGTGTACATTCTTCCAGGGTGTAAAGTCTTCATGGGGTATAAACATGGCTGAAAACAATGACCTCTAAATCAGGAAGATAATCAGGCTCCAAAAACAACAATCTCCCACTTGGAGACTGATCTCAACAACTCCATCGTTGTTGTATTTTTTGTACTATGATCCTTCTTGGACCTGTAAAATTTCTCATATTCACCTTCATGATTGAACACCAACTAAAATTTAGAAGGAACTTAGTTTCTCCCTGGTCACTCCCTTTGTTAACATGTTTGTAGGATTATGGCTAGTTTGTATATTTTTTATCAGGGGATCAAATTTTGCTCAAATATTCAAAGTGCTCGAAATCACTTCAAATCGAACGAGAGTGTAAGCCTCATCGTTGCGAACCCAACGCAACTCATTTGGGTTCAAACGGATGTCGGGAGAGAGAGATATCGCGTTCTGTTCAAAATGGCAAACAGGAAAAAAAAGGGATGTTGACTATACAGTCCATACAGTCCGTACGTATGATGATGTGGTAGGTCATACGATGATGTGGCAGGTCATACGCTGACATGGCAGACATTTATTGGAAATTTGGCATGTGGCATGGTTTGTTGGCAATGAATGGGATGGTGACACGTGGCCCAATCAAAGGCCACCATGTGTCACCTGTTTGTTGGTTAAAATCTTTGCACTCAACAGGAGTCGACCCCGTGACCTCCGAGGCAGGGTAAATCTTTGGGAAAGGCCACCCAACCAATGCGCCCGCACATGTTACTTGATATATATATGCATTGCAATGTATTTAAAATCATATAAATGTATGTTGGGGCATTGACCGGGACGGGGCTAAGCCCCGACCCGTGGTTATATGTTATATTGCATGCGACCGGAGCTACAGCGGTTAGACCCACTGTAACATATGTTATAACCATTTGTATATGTGTGGTTTGGTATGAAATGTGACCAACATATATATGTGTGCGGTTTTAACATTACGGTTATCAACAGTTTTAAAACTTAATCCCTGTTGTGTTATAGCGCGCGGTCATGTGACGACCATGTGCCCATGGGCCTTGGTAGTTAAGGCCAGCACGTAACTATTCGATAGTTTGGACCAATAGTGCGGTTGCGCCCAGTGCCAAGTTTTTATGCTTTAAATTTCATGTGGGCTAGGTTGAGCCAAGGGAGGTGCGTTTTGTAGATGCAGAGACAACAAGCTTGAAGGGGAGACTTCCAAGAAGCCTATCTACTTCAATTTTTGGCCAAACGAGGTGCCGAAAAATCCTAGCTAGGGGTTTTTGGATGTTCTGAAGCCATTGGAGCGGTTTATTTGACATTTTGAGCATTGTAGAGAACATTTTTGAGAACTTTGAGAAAATAATACAAATGATCCATTGGAAGCTAGACCAGGAGATGTAGCCCAAGAGAGGGGTGAACTCCTTTATCATTTGTTGTGTTATGTGTTTTCTATTCATTGATTATGTTGTTGTTTATATGTATCTTGAATGAGTAAATTCTATTAAAGTTGTGTTGCAAAGTTGATCCATTTGCATTTTAACACATACATTTAAATTGCAAATATTTTCAAGAATACAAGTCTTCTTCATTTTTAGATCAAGTTGGTATCAGAGCATAGGTTTTTGAAGACTTGATTATTTGCAAGTGTTTTTTTTTCTGATGCTCACA
>JZKD02S1602867.1:282253-327832 GCA_000966675.3 Picea glauca
ATGGTTCTTTTGATAGACATATTTAGTATAAATAGGAGTCGAGGGTATGAGAACTGTTGTCTTAGATATTATTGTAATAGAGGTTGCCCCCTCAAAGAGGCAAGTGAACATTTCTCTCAGTAATCAAAGTGATATTTTTGGTGTTATTCTAATATCATTTTGGTGTTATAGTGGTGTTTTTCTGGTTATATTGTTGTTTATCTACCATTTCTAGCATTTTATTTATGTTCTGCATACTTTTTATATCTGGAATATTACAAGTAGTATCAGAGCACTTTCCTCGATAGAAAATTGTGGGTTAATTTTTTTTTCAGGGTAGAGACATATTCCAACGTTTTTAAGCTATAGAGATTTGTCGTTACGTGCATAAACCCGCGGTTGAGGGATTCATACATGTAGGAAATACAAGTGGTACTTATGCGCACATCTGTTGGCCACCCTTGTAACCCATGTTGTTACCCCTTCGAGTGGTAGTGCATTAGACAACACTTGTATACGGATCGACCTAAATTTCCTGAAGCCCTCTTTAGATAAACAGATCAATCACCTGACTGCTATAGTGACACCGAGAAAAAAAATCGGGAAGATACTTTCTACTACCTGGGTAGTTTGGTAGTACGGCTAAGGGAACAATCTATAATTCTTAGTTGGTGCCCTAAACCTATTGGATCCTGCACACATATCATAGAGCTATAACACAGGGAAAAACCTTGTCTCTAGAACTATTGGGGACGGAAACAAAAAAAAATAGACAAGATCTATTGTCGTGCAACTGTGTTCGAGTTGCCAAATCACTACAAATTTTTTACTGGTTAAGAATTTTGGCATTTCATCACTGCAGTATTCTTCAGACCGGAGTATAACTCCACAGGTGAAAGAAAAAAAAAGTCTGGAAGTTTTTTCACCATTATTTGAGACCTATTCCATTGGGTTTCTCTCTTTTCCCTTATCACATTCATACCTATCATTTTTCAGCAAATTGTTTGACCCCACCCACCCCTTTTCAGTTCCCTAGTCATCATGGCCCATACCCGTAGCCAAGACTTGGGAGCTCGCTTTAATACCTTGAAATCTAATTTCACAGAGACCCAATAAGAAGTGAGACAACTTAGTGCCAATATTGCCACCATCAATAAAAACATGCATTCCTCCATCGTCACCTCCATCGTGGAACTCAAAGAAGACCTCAAACAATACATGCCTACCCATATTGAATCTTTCTCTTTGATGATCTACACCAAGTTGCATATCCTTGTAGATCCCCTTTTATCTGACCCACCTTTGCATACCGAAGTTGAAACTTCCTCTCATTCCCATAATTTTCAGCCCCATCACTTTAAACATGACCTACACCTTTCGCAGGTGTATGTGACCAAATTTTATGGCTCGGATCCCACTGGTTAGGTAACTCAAATGGAACATTATTTCTCTTTGTATAGAATTACAGATGACTTGGACAAACTCTGGTATGGTTTTCTCCATCTAAATAAAGAACATTGGTAATGGTGGCAATGGAGAAAAACTGCTCGTCAAGGGTATGTTGCTTGGACACACTTTGTGGCAGAGCTTTATGAATTCTTTGACACTAACACCAACCATTTAGGTCATTTGACAAAGTTGAAACAATCTAGCATAGTAGAAGACTTTATAGCTTCTTTTGAGTCGCTGGTTTTTCGTACAGAGGGAATTTCTGATGATTTTTTTTCGGGAATGTTTTATCTGTGGCCTCAAGGATGAGATTTGTTCCCATTTCCTCATGGCTCGGCCTCAAAGTTGGGTGGAGGCTACTAAACGAGCTAAGGAAGCACAACAGTTTGTCTCTTCTCAAAACCAAAAACCCTCCTTTATTCCTTGCACTAAACCAGTAAATCCCACTCCTCCTTCTACTCCACTAAATAATAAAAAATTGACCAGGGTTGAAATGGTTGAATGCCAACTCAAAGGCCTTTGTTATAATTATGATGAAAAATATTGTCTAAGACATAAGTGTAAGGAAAAAAATATTTTTATGGCCATATCGGAGGATGTTTTGGAAGAGGATGTTGAAGTTCCTCTTGTATCTGAGTCACCTGAACCCATCGACATTTCCCCTCCCTCAGACCCTCCAGAATTAGAACCGGTCATTTCCCTAAATTTTCTCATTGGCTTCTCTACTCCCCAAACCCTCAAACTAATTGGCTACATCAAGCATAGGAAGGTCATCATTATTGTTGACAATGGAATCACCCATAATTTTATTCATTACCACATTGCCCAAGAAACTAATTGCTATATCAGTGCAGTCAATAATTTCCAAATCATGATTGCCAATGGCGGGTCCATGAAATGTGGAGGACATTGTGAAAATGTGTATCTCCAAATTGGTGAATACCACCTGAAATATCATATGTTTTCTATCAACATGGGCGGTTGTAACATTGTGTTGGGTGCATACTCGATAAGGATTATGGGTCCCATTCTCATGGATTTTAAGGAATTAACAATTCAATTCGATCGAGAGGACCAACAATATAAGATCCAAGTCATCACCGTTGGTTCCCCTGAGATCATTAGTTCCCATCACATGGAAAAGATGCCCAAAAAAGGTCATTCAGTCATTATTTCCCAACTCCATGCCATACAAGAATTTGAGACACCCTCTGTGCCACAGGACCTCCAATCCATCCTCTCTAAACATCAAGTGGTTTTTTTCCACTCCCCAAGGACTCCCTCCTTCCCATGGTGTTCATGATCATTCCATTCCCCTTTTCCCAGGAAGCCTTCCTCCCAATATCTATCCCTATCGTCATCCCTTTTCCCAAAAAAATGAAATTAAGAAAATGGTTCAAGAACTACTTAACGTGGGTGTTATCCTCCCTAGTACAAGGCCCTACTATTATCCTATGGTCATGGTCATGAATAAAGAAGGTTCTTGGCGCATGTTTCCTGATTTTTTCACCCTCAACAAACTCACCATTACAGAAAAATTTCCCATTCCTGTCATTGATGACCTCTTTGTTAGAAAAATAGGATTGCGGAGCAATAAAATAAAACAAATGCAGAAACAACATATAGAAGATACAAAATACAATATAGACACAGATATATGTGGTTCACCTAGTGTGGGCTACATACACCAAAGAAATTTCCAAGTCCTTCCTTTATTATTATCAAGCAATCGAAGGGATACAACCTACAACAAACCCGTTGTAACTTCCTCCTCTTTCTTTCACACACTCCTATCTTAGAATACAATATTTGCTATCATACCTAGCCACAATACATTTCCCTCATAAGAGAGGTTTTCCTTCCAGGGAAAAAAAAACCTAACATAACTTCTACCATTAGATCTGAGAGCTTATAATGAACGTTTCAAATTTACAATGAAATTACAATATACTTTTACAAGGAAACTTTTCCATTGGGGGGACGCTACCCCCGAACCCCCGTCGGGGGCCTGCTTTCCCCGGGACCCTGTGGGGGGGGTAAACCCCCCCCTGCAATCCCCTACATGGATGAGTGTACATTCTTCTGGGGTGTAAAGTCTTCATGTGGTATAAACATGGCTGAAAAGAAAGACCTCTGAATCAGGAAGATAATCAGGCCCCACATCCAACACTCTTGGATGAATTGAGTGGCGCCCAGTTCCTTACTAAACTTGATCTTCATTCGAGCTACCACCAAATACGTATGAAATAAGAAAACATTCCTAAGACTACCTTTATAACTCATGAGGGACACTATGAGTTTTTGGTCATTCCCTTTGGTTTGTGTAATGCTCCCTCCAGTTTCCAAAGCCTCATGAATCATGTCTTTTGTGCTTTTCTCTGTCATTTTGTCTTAGTTTTCTCTGATGATATCCTCATCTATAGAAAAACCTATATAGACCATATTTCTCATGTGGATCGAGTTCTCCATCTACTCTCTCAGCCTCAACTTTTCCTGAAACAATCTAAATGTGCTTTTGGCACCTCAAAAGTCGAATACTTGGGTCATCTTGTTGGAAAACATAGATTTAGGGTGGATCCTAAAAATATTGAAAAAATGCAATACTGGCCTCAACCAAAGACTCTCAAAATCTTGCATGGTTTTCTGGGCTTAACAGGTTATTATCACAAGTTTTTTAAGAACTATGTAAAGATTGCGGCCCCTCTCAGTGCACTCCTTAAAAAGAATTCTTTCACCTCGAATCCAGCAGTTTCTCAGGCTTTTCAAACCTTGAAGATGGCCATGTGCACCACTACAGTCCTGGAACTTCCTAATTTCACAAAGACCTTTGTCCTGGAATGTGATTCTTCAGGAAAAGGAATTGGCGGTTTCCTTATGCAAGAGGGTCGGCCTTTGGCATTTACCAACAAACAACTGTCTGAACGAAATTTGAGCAAATAAATATATGAAAAGGAAATGTTGGTTATTCTGCATACAATTGATATTTGGTGCCCTTATCTATTGGGGAAATACTTCCAAATTAAGATAGATCATCAAAGCCTCAAGTCTTTTCTAGAACAACGCATTTCCTCCCCAGAGAAAAAAAAATGGGTGACTAAGCTCTTTGGGTATGATTATGAGATCATTTACAAGAAATGAAAATACAATGTGGTTACAGAGGCACTTTCCCTAAAATATGAAGATGAAGGGTACCTTTTTTCTCTCTCCTTCATTGTACCAGATTGGTTCCAAGTCGTTCGCCAGAAATGGCTACATGATCCCAAACTTTTGCACCAGATACAATAGTTGTAGTCCAATTCTCCACTTTCCCCAGGGTACTCTTGGCTCCATGATGAGATTCAACACAAAGGCCATTTGTGTTTAAGTAAATAGTCAAAACTTAAATCCATGGTACTTTCTGAGCTTCATACTACACCCATAGCTGGGCACTCAGGGTTTACCAAAACCTATGACAGGGTCAAAAATTCATTTTTGGGGGATGGTATGAAACATGATGTTCATAATTTTGTGGTTGAATATGATGTGTGTCAACGCAACAAGGGTGAAATAGTCAAATCTACTGGCACACTAAAAATGCTTCCAATTCCACCTGCTATTTGGCGGGATATCTCTATGGATTTTATTGTAGACTTACCTAAATTGGGCAATAACTCAGTCATCATGGTGGTCGTTGATTGAATTTCCAAGTATACTCATTTTTGTGATCTTCAACACACATTTGCAGCATCCACTGTGGCTCAATGTTTCATGGATCAGGTCTTCAAGGTTCATGGCGTGCTGCATTTTGTTATTTTTTGTCGCGACCCAACTTTCACCAACAATTTTTGGCAAGAATTGTTCAAGCTACAAGACACCCAATTGCATCTCAGCACATATTATCATCCCCAGATTGATGGTCAAACTGAAGTTGTCAACAAGTGTTTGGAAACATATTTGAGGTGTTTTGCATCAGAAAATCAAAATCAGTGGGCTCAATGGTTACCACTAGCTGAAAGGTGGTACAACACTTCATACCATACAACTACCCGCATGACTCCTTTTGAAACAATATATGGAAAAAATCCACCTTCATTTCTCTCATATTTACCAAGTGTCTCAGAGGTCCACGCGGTGGACCAAACACTTACAGTTCGACAGGTTATTCTTCGTACCCTCAAAGAGAATTTGGTCATGGCCTAGAATCGCATTAAGAAACAAGCAGATCAAGGTTGCTCTGAACATCAATTTGCAGAAGGGGATCAGGTATTTCTTCGACTGAAAACTTACAAGAAAAATTCCCTCAAGGCTGACCATTGTTATAAAATGGCACCCAAATTTTATGGTCCTTATACCATTCTCAAGTGTGTGGGACAGGTGGCCTATCAGTTCGCTTTGCCTAGTCATTCTAAGCTACATCCTATTTTCATGCTTCCTTCTTAAAGAAGGTGATTGGAACTAAGTTCCAAACTCAAACCAACATTCCCGAGTTGGATGAAGAAGGCTCCACTTGGCTACAACCAGAAAAATACTTGGACCAGCATGAGAATCGCCTACATCAACGAACCATCAAGGAAGTGTTAGTCCAGTGAAAAGATACAACCCCATCATATGCCACTTGGGAACCATCTACGATCCTGCAACAATTTTCACATCTCAAGCCTTGAGGACAAGGTTGTTTTTAAGGGGGAGGACATGTTAGGGACCTAACCCCTCATGTAGGTAGAATAATATATTCTTATGTAATAAAGGTCAATATTAATAAGGCCTAGAAATACAGAAGAATAAGTAGAATGTAAGAAGACCTAATGGAAGCTTCCTCTTTTAGAAGGATCTTCCTCTAGATGGTTCTTTTGATAGACATATTTTGATGTTTCTTTTGATGTTTAATGCATTACCTGATGTCTCACCTATGCTTTCCATCGCATTTCCTCACTAAGGATAACACCAACAACACCATCAAATTTTAGAGTGTTTGAAATAGAGACAGAGCTACTTACATCCATGACCAAGACATTTCATCTTTCTGGAAATGAGCACATGATTAGAAGAGCCTTGAACTCATCATCAAAGTCCACTTTTACAGAACTTACTTGATTAGTAACCGTATTAAATTGATTTAAATGATCTACAATAGACCTACCTTCTGACATCTTCATATTAAATAATCTCTTCATCGGAAATACCTTATTAGACACAGAGGGATTTTCATACAATTTATTCAATGTGTTCATCAACTCCTTCGTTGTCTTTTCTTTAGAAATATTGAAAGCCACCAATGTTTCCAAGCTCAGCCGTATCGTTCTTAGTGCCTTTCATTCAAGAACCTCCCATTCTTTGTCCTTCATGGTCGTCGGATTTTTTGATATTCCACCCAATGTTGGGAATAGATCCTTCTGATATAAATAATCTTCCATATGCATGTTCCATAGCTGGTAGTTTTGGTTGTTAAATTTCTCGACCCTAAACTTTCCATCTTCTGCCATTTCTCCTACTTGAACTAGGAACCCTCTTTTTCTGTGAGTTACATTTCACTCTGATACCATTTGTTAGAAAAACATGATTGCAGAGTTGTTACACATTATTTTGGTCACTCTGATACCATTTGTTAGAAAAACATGATTGCAGAGTTGTTACACATTATTTTGGTCACTCTGATGATGACTTTACAAGCATGTAATTAGATCCTCAAAATCATCTTTTTCCTAAGAAAAGTGACTGCTTTCCTCCTCTACAAGACTACTTTTAGAAGGACATCGTAGATTACCCATAGTGTACAGTGCAGAAGTCAATGATTTATGTAGGCTTCTCTATAGATGGCCTGTGGGATTTCCACAGGCTGCTATATAGGTAGGATGCGACGGTGTTTGAAAGCCAAAAGAGGAAAGGGATTCAAGAAGTTTCTAGAAGGGGAATCTTCTGGAACGTGAGGTGGCATCCGTATGGTTACGATCCTACTGACTTCTCTGATATGGTGGGATCATCCTTATCTCTTTAACCACTTCATTTTCTCCTATATAATAATGGCCTTCTCATGGAAAAGGTTAATCACACTTAAGCAAAGTTGACCAAAGGATTGTTGAAATAATAGGCTGGAGATTGTGTGAAGAATACTATTTCAGTTGATGCCTGAGGTCTGCATTCACCAATCAATATTTTTAAGATCACCTTCATGCAAACTCCATAACAAGTATATGTGTGTGTTGGAATGAAGGACCACTAAAAGGGAATATGTGACATCAAGGAATTTCGGTTGTATCTTCCAATTTTATTCAATCTAATACAGTTGCATGTTTCTTTCCCATAACATCATTCTCATTTTATTACATGAATCCTTGATCACATGTTTAAGCTTTCATTAAATCTATCATAGTGTTTCAGGATAAGTCCGTGAATGTGGACACAAACTGACCTCCCTAGATCCACCTGGATCTAGAACAAAACAAGACAGAATAATACACTTTCCCTAGAACTAGACTATTGAATGAACTAAGAGATGAGGATCATGGACATACCTTATGAATGATTTCCTTAGATATATGTTGTTCCAAGCTTTGCTCCAATGCTCTCGTCCCGTTTAGATCACAACAGAACGAACCAATCGAAGTAAAGGAAGATTAATATATTCAATAACTAGTCTATACATATGATCAAGGAATTATGTAATAAAGTGACATCATCTTTATGGGAAAGGGACATATTACTGTATTGAATTAATTGAAAGTGAAACTTACAACCTGAGCCTTGATGTCATGGGTCTCCTTTCGATGGCTCCTAGCTATGACACACACACTTGCTCATGCATGAAGAAAATCAACCACTTGTGATGACCTTGCTATTGTCTCTAGTTGTTGTAGCATCAGTCCTCCATACAATATTGCACTAATTCTCCAATCAATCTCTTGCTAGCTTGCTTAACTTCTTAACCCTTTCCATGAGAAATATCCTCAATATATAGGAGAAGATAGATTAGTTACTTGGATAGGGAATGATCCTAAGATATATGGAATACCAGCACTTGAATAACCATTCGAAAGCCAACTCACCCTTCTAGAAGATTCTCTTCTAGAAGGTTCGAGATTTTTATCTTTTTCGCCTTTAAGAACATGTTCGCACCCTAACAATGAGTAGAGTGTGAGAAGTTCGCACCCCAGCTGAATGCAGCCTGCGAGAATCAGGAATTCTCGCAGGCAAGTATATAGGTAGCCTGCGAACATCCTCAAAATCATGATTTCTGGAAGCAGACAACTGTAACTTTTCTCAGGAAAGTATTCTTAGTGAATAGCTTGATTTTCCATCATCATAACATCACCATGACATCATCATGATGACCAAAATTGTGGATAACACATAGTTGCATTCACTTTGGTTGGTTTGTGTCATTACAAATCTGGTTTCACAAGAGCACTAGAGCGAAGCGGGAACAACAAAGATATAAGGAAGCGATCTCAAAGGTAACTCATCAATTATTGTAATTTAGAGAAAGCGCCATGTCCTGTCCTATTTTTTTCTATATCCTGGTGGATCTAGGGAGATTAGTTCATGTCCGCATTTACCGATTTATCCTATAACAAAATTGGTGACTCCACTGGGGATACGAATTGATTGTGGTTTTTTGTTGGCCATTTGTTTTTGCCTACTATTTTTACTCTAAATTTAGTCTCTAAGTTTGTGGGAGATCCATTCAGACTCTCTGAGTTTAAAAGTTCATAGAGAATTTTTCCCTTTTTCTCAAAATTTCTTGGTTTTCAAATGCGTCTACACTTCACCCTATACCTAACTTGCGGAAACCTTTGATTTCCACACCCTATATATTTTCTTCAGTGCATACTTTCCGCACCCTGTCTATTTTTGGCATGTGGAAACTCCAAATTTCCGCATTGTAATCTATTGTTAACCTGCAACGGTGTTTGTGAAATTTGTGATTGAGGTTTTAGCCTCTGTTGATACCCAATTTTTTCTTTAATCAGCTGGGGAGAACGTTTTAGCCAATTTTTTACTGTTTTCTCATGCTTAACACGTTTTTGATTGGTTTTCAAAGATCAACACCTCTCTTAGTAATTTTTTGGTTTTCATTCTTGATCTTTAACAACAAGGGCATAATCTATGAGCTTGTATCTGAGTTCTTTTGTGTTTAAAGATCTTGGTTTGGATTTGAATTTTTGGTTTGATTATGTATTTTGGATTGCTTGATGTTTGAGATATTATTTCTTCACTTGTATTTGAAGAGATAATTTATCATCATTTTGTGTTTTTACCTTCGTTGAAAGTTTGATTTGGGTGCTCGTTGAAGGTATAAATTTTCTTGGATTACTTGTCTTTTCTCTGTCATGCCCTTGGTCTGGTCTTAGAAAGGAAGCAATTTGAAGTTATCCATTCTTTTGAAGAATCATACATAAGAAAATTTATTGCATTTAAACGAAGAGAAAGATTGAAAAACTTCATTTTTTATTGGTTGTTTGAAATTGTGTTCATTTAAAGAAAAAGAAAGTATATTTTGTAGCTTACATCGTTCCAGAAATACCTTCTCCCTACTATAGATAGAATTCATCAAACGAAAATTTGCATCATTCATTTTCTATTTGCATATTGTTGGGTCAAGTTCTTACACAACATCGATTTCATTCATGTCTCCCTCTTGAGTAACAACAGCCTTTAATAATATTGCAAAAATCTAAAACTTAACTAGTAATTTTTCTAGGGCTCTTTTACACCAACATTAGCTAGGATAGAGCTTTGGAATAGGCAGTGAGACACACTCTCCAAATCACAAAACACACAATAGAATCTTTTGATAGGAAGCATGGATGATTTTAGGGGCTAAATTTCGCTCTTGGGCTAATTTTCCATGGTTTTTCCAAAAATGAGATTCGCTATTTTAAAAATGATTCACCCAAATTCTATAGGATAAAATTATTTTACTTTAAAAATTGCCAAAATTTTATAAAAACTATATAAAATCCTTAGAAATTTGAATATTTTTACAAAAATATCGCCAAACATTTATAGTTGTTATATGAAGGATTAGTAAGATTTGCCAAGGTTTCTACATTTAAAAATAAATTTCCATCCTTAAAATCATCCCTGATAGGGAGTGTTAAATTCCATTTGCAACATTTTGTCATGGGAAGCCCTTCTCACATAAGGGTCAAACTTGAGGTCGCATTGAGATTGGCAGAGTCACTCACCTTGCTTTGTTGGTCTTGGTGTAGATATTGAGCGTATTATGGGGGTCACTTGAAGGTATACCCACAATGATGAATGGAATCCTCTCGAGTTGATTTCTGGCTAGATACCCTGCCCTTGCGCGTGGATCAGACTGTCGACTATTCCCCTAGTCATCACTGTTGTTTTTGGTAACCTTAGTTTCCTATCTTCTTAGGGTCTTACACAAGGTGACTGTGGAGGGGAAAGTCTCCACGGTACCTAGAATCAACATTGGCCATACACACTCGGGCTCCTTGGAGGGTATACCCATGATTATGTGCAGAAGCTTCCACTAGGGTGTAAGTCCGTTAAGCAGGTCGTAAATGTAACTTTTCCACCCTAGCCCAGCCCCTTCTTGTATTAACTTCGCAACATTGGATTTCATCACCAACTAGTGACTTCGGGATAAGAAGATCTTATTTTCTTGGTTTTGATTCCTAGATTCTACTGGCGGGTGCTATTTGTTTACATAGTTGGCCATATATTTTTTCCGTAAAATTTTTGGTTTGGCCAACATTGACCCTCTGCACCGTTCACGTAGGATGCAAGGGCTACCTCCAGAAGATCCAGAAGTTTCTCAACCCTTGCCTCCTAACACACCGGAGAAATCTCCTCAACAGAGTGAGATCTAGGACCACATACCTTTACAGCCTTAAAGAATTGATTCTTTAGAGAGCTTTCGAATTGTTTATGATTCTATAGACACTTTTAGTCTACCTCCTAGATATGAGAGACGTATCCTTCGACTCAATTCATCTAGAGAACTCATTGTCGACACTTTTGGATTACCTCCCAAAATTATCTCCGGCCTTGAAAACGAGGATCCTTTTTGGACCACTCACATATCTTGGACTTCGACTTCTAGAAGGAACCCTCCCACCTCAAAGATAAAAGATGATATACCTATCCCTTCTAAACCACCCGAAACATCTTTCACGTTTACGACACCTTTAGATCACTTAAACAATACAATGTGTTATTACTTTCCTGGTTCAGAAGCATTGTCTTTTGGCCCTAGTTCAACTATCCCTCTTTAGCAGGTCCATTCCATAATGGTCCCCAACACTACGATTATTCCCACTGGGAATATGGTGGTTATCCAACCATCATTTGGCACACTACTTTCATCTAGACAGATCCCATCACTTCCTCTTGGGTATAATTATTTGAATGCTTCTATTCCCATTCCTACCGAAATTCCATTCGGAGCTTCTGGAGTCTTTACTCCTCCTAGGTATAATGTTGCTTCTGGTTCTATTCTGAAACCATCCCAATTCCTCTATTGAGGGTCCCTTCCACATTTTATAGGAGGATTCAGACCCAGTGGCTCTACCACTGTTGGAATTTCTACACCGTTATTCACTTATGGTTACCATATTCCCACTAGGGGGAAATATAACCCTGGGGGGCACACTCAATTTGGAGGTCAAACCCAAATTGGGGCATCATCCTCACCTGGAGGACAACCCCCACTTGGAGGATATAATCCACAGTATCAACAGAACATCCCTGGATCACTGGCCCAGTATTGGAATCTTCTTATTCAAGGAAATCCACAATCATCTGGGGGGAAAGAACATCAAGTTAACTCTTTCATACCCCCGAGTTTGGGTTAGGCGTATCTCGATTCTTCCAATCCCATTTGGGGTTTGAAAATTCAATCTAGTATCCCTTTGCAAGGGAACGTCCCCAATCCATACAACCCCATGGGTTACATACCTCTGCAAAAACACCTGAATCTGTTAGGACCTCTGCCTCACATGAAAACTACTTATGGTCCTACTGGTCTATCGACGAGACTCCCTCCCCAAAGTCACCAGTATCCTCACGTGAATAGACAGCTTTCCTTTCTAGCCACTTTGGATCTCCCTGACTTGTCTAGAATATTGAATGATCCTATCCTACATTCTCCCCATTGGCCCATTATACCGGTCAAATTACCATTCGACATTCCAGAATTTGATGGTAAATCGGGAGAAGATTTGAACAACCATGTCATCAATTTCCACCTTTGGTGTTCATCCAACTCGTTAATGGATGATTTCATTCGGTTGCGTCTCTTCCAATGAACTGTCATGGGTTCGGCTGCAAAGTGGTATATAGAACTACCACAAGGTTTCTTCACTAACTTTAATACTCTCACCATGGATTTCCTTATGCACTACCAACTGTCGATCCATTATGAAACAGGAACCAAAATTTTGAGTTCCTTCAAGAAAAATAAAGCCACTCACTTCTCTGATCACATTCATGAGTGGAGATGAAGACGACATTTGATTAAACTCAAACTTCCTGATCAGTTATTGGAAAAATGGTTCATGAAATCATTTGTGAATAAAATCTCTCATGACATTGCCTTGTGCAGAGTTATCACCGAAGAACAGGTGATCAGTCGCGCTCAGTATCTTGACCTTGTTTACTCACAAATGGGTACTCTTTACGACTTAATCCCTGATGCACCTCGCCCTTCTACTACCGCTACTTCGACTACCCCTGTTGCTTCTCATGTGGTTGATGGTGTGATTGGCACTTTTCATGCTCAACCTCACACTATGCAAGCCTCTCCCACCAATCCCCAGTCTATTGCTTCTAACGTTTAAAATTCTCCGTCTCCTACTCCTCCCGCTTGCAAAACCTCTAAGGTTAACTATGTTCAATCTACCCCTGCCGGAAAGAATAAATCCAAAAAAGGGAAGGGTAAGAATAAGGAGGATAAAAAAAAACTGCAATCTGAGAAGACCAAAACCCACCCTATTGATGATAAGGATAAGAGCAAACCTCGATACCCTTTCCTTATCTGTGGTGATGATCACTATAATAAAGATTGTCTAAGATGGTTTGAGGTTACTAATTTCCTCCAAGGGACCGCTAAACCTCCCACACCTACCATTTTGTCTCAACCTTTCCCTTCTCAACAACAGGCCCAATTCATCCATGACCAACCCTCCCCCTCCACTACTTCTTATGTACTCATGTTTACGGGTGATTCTAGAAAGAATGACGTTACACTTACCACTCAAACCAAAGATTACTCTTCCTCAAGCGAGAAGGTGGATGATATACGACCTTCATTGGTTCAAAAACCTCCTTCAACTTCACCTCCTAATGGTCCTCTTCATCTCGAACAATCGAGTCTCAACACAGTTCTTCGCCCTACCCCAAAGGGTGTTGTTTGAAAGTTTTCCTTCAACCCTCATGCACGTGCTGCTTAGAACTATAGTATTGTAGAAGATCTGGCACAAGCACCTTCTGCGATGTCGGCTCTTGAATTCCTTCAAATTTGTCCTGCTCAACAGAAGGCACTGCTAAAGGCTATCGGTGGAATTGATCCTACGGATACAAATTTGATAACTTTTTACCTAGAATATCACATTTCGAGACTTCCTCCTCAACTAGCATTTCAGATACAAGTTATTGTCTCTGACAAGAACATTTGTAGGACTGTTATTGATGAGGGTGCTTCCACATGTGTAATGTTTTTTTCCTGTTGGAAATCCATCGGCTCTCCTCCTCTTACAGAATCACATAACACTCTTAAATCCATCAATAGATTTGGTTTTAAACCCTATGGTGTACTTCCTTCATTTTCTATTACGCTAGAAGGAAGATCAGTCAATGTTGAAGTTGAGGTTTTCAATGCACCTCTCGATTACAACCTCTTACTTGGCCGTAGATGGATTGATGCGATGTGCACCATTGTGTCTACCCTTTTCCATGTTGTACGTTTTCCAGATCAGGGAAAGTTCATTACTGTCAACCAATTAGTCTTTTTCAATTCTGACACCTGTACTAGCAGCGTGCCTTTTATCGCGAAGACTCTGCCTAGGTATGAGAGCGTTAGTGTGGGCCTACTTAAAGATTCGAATCTGATGGGTACATTCTCGATCCCACCCCCCAATGTTCCACCTCCTTTGGTTGCCTTGATCAATATGATTTCCACCTCTATTCGCAATACTCACCCGTCTTCTGACCCATGGATAATACCCGATCCTGGTGATTATATCCACTACGGCAACCAAATTCCTTTAAGTCTGGTTGAATCTGCCTATCAAGCCATTCAATCAGCAACCGCTCCTACCCTCTCTATCAGTGATTCATATCCTGAACTATTCCACATTATTTTTCCCACGGACGAGATTATTATGAAGTTTATGTCGATGGAAGATACCCCTTGGGATGATGTACATCATCATTTCACTCTCTTCCTCGAACAACACACCATCGAGAGTTACCAATAGATCTCAACTCCATCGACCATTGTTGTTATCTCCTCTTTTCCCAATTTGTCACATGACATGTTATATGAAGGGAACTTAAGTAATATTTCACCCACCATCCCCCTCGACATATCCATTAAACCTGGACTTGTTGAAAATGTTCACATTGGAGCTTCGTGCTCCACCGATGAGGTTTTCACATATAAATCAGTTTTCCAAGAGTTTAATGACATCTTCACTCGGAGCTATGAAGAAATGTCAGGTATTGACCTTGATATTGTTGTCCACAAGATTAAGACATACCCGAGTGCTAAACCCATCCGGCAGAGACTTCATTTAGTCCACCCCCGTAAAGCAGCTTCTATTAATCTTGAAATCAAAAAACTTCTTAAACATGACTTTATCTATCCAGTGGATCTAACTGATTGGGTATCCAATCTCATTCTGGTTAACAAGAAACAAGGTAAGATCCCCATTTGTGTTGATTTTAGGGATATCAATCAAGCTTCTCCTAAGGAAAACTTTCCCACCCCCTTCGTTGACCAAATCATCGACGACTGCACTGAGAGTGAAATCATCTCCTTAATGGATGGTTTCTCTGGCTATAATCAAATCAACATCTTTCCCGCGAATCAACACAAAACTGCTTTTATTTTTCCTTGGGGCACCTTTGCCTACCAGAAATTACCCTTAGGTTTAAAGAATTCTGTAGCGACTTTTCAACGTGCTATGTCTTATGCTTTTCATGATATTAAGCACATTGTACATCCATATCTCGATGACCTACCAACACATTCCATGCATCGTAGTGACCATCTAGCACACCTCCGAGCCATTTTCCTTTGTTTTCGGTTCTATCATATACGCTTAAACCCACACAAATGTGTTTTTTGTGTGCATTCTGGCTGACTTCTAGGTTTTATCGTTTCACGCCAAGGGATCAAGGTCTATCCTTTGAATGTTGAGGCGATACTCAATCTCCCTCCTTCTTCTTCACTTCACCAACTGCAAAGTTTGCAAGGGAAGGAAAATTTTTTACGTCGTTTCATCCCAAACTACGCCCAATTAACACTTGGATTTACTTGATTTCTCAAGAAAGGTTATGAGTTCATATGGGATTCCACTACCAACAAATATTTTGAAGCTTTGAAACTGACTTTAACCCATACCCCATTAATTTTCCCACCTGATTATAGTCGAGATTAGTTCCTTTATCTCACGACTTCAGACTCTACCATCGCTATGGTTTTAGTCCAGGAAGATGACTCACACGAAGAACATGTCATATATTATTTGAGTCGGAGTCTCATGACCACCGAAACCAAATATTTACACGTTGAAAAAAAGGCCTTGGTAGTTGTTCACGCTGTCCAACATTTCTGTCACTACATCCTCTTATGAAAGACCACTGTTATTTCCGATTGCAACCCCATGCAACACATTCTTACACGCCAATTTCTTGGGGGAAAGTACTCTAAATGGATAGTTATTCTCCAAGAGTTTGACTTAGAATTCGAACGTGCTAAGTCTAAGAAATCCTTGGTGTTTGTCGAACTCATGTGTGACCTTCCCTACCCTGAGATAGAAAATGTAGCAGAGGACTCTTTACCCGATGAATCTCTTTTTTTGATCAGTTCCGATGACCTTTGGTATGGAGATATCATTATCTATCTCTAGACTCAAACTTTTCGCCCTGAGCTATCCATTACTGACCGTCATCGTATACGATATCAAGCTCGTACATATATCATCCTCACTGACACTCTTTATCGCTATGGGATTAATTTTGTTTTTCAACATTGTCTCACCTATGACGAGGCTGAGAAATCTTTGAATGACTGTCATTCTGGAGCATGTGGCGTTCACATGTCTGGGTATGCTACTGCCCAAAAGATCTTACGAGCATGGTATTTTTTTCCTTTTTTATTTAAAGATTGTATCACCATGGTCCAGAAATTTCATGCTTGCCAAACTTACAATAATAAAATAAGATCGCATCCCGCTCTCTTACACCCTATATTTTCCGTTGGACCTTTCGCAAAATGGGGTATCGATTTCATGACATGTAACCCTCACTCAGCTGGGGGGCATGGATACATTATCGTAGCCATGGATTATTTCACGAAATGGGCTGAGGTGATGCCTACAATTGACAATACTGGGAAAACTGCAACCCTTTTCATTTTCAATCACATTATTACTCGATTCGGGATCCAACAAGCTTTTGTTACTAATCACGGTATCCATTTTCAAAACTTTATGATGTCTGAACTTACCGACAAGTTGGGTCTTCGGCATGAAAACTCAACCCCCTACTATCCACAGGCCAATGGCCAAGTTGAAGCAATAAATAAAATCCTTATCACTATGCTTCGTCGGATAATAGGAATCCATAAGACCAGTTGGCACACAATGTTGTTCTTAGCATTATGGGCCTATCAGACATCCGTGAAGTCTGCTATAGGATTTACCCCTTTTCAACTAGTCTACGGCATTGAAGTCGTTCTCCCGATTGAATGTGAAATTCCATATTTGAAGCTAGTCGTCGAACTTCTCCCAAACACCTCTAACGAAGAAGAACATCTATTGTATCTTATGCAATTAGATGAGACCTGTCGTGATGCCACCCTAGTTATTGAAGCCTAGAAGAAACGCGTGAAAGACCAATATGAAAAACATGTCAAGCCGCATGTTTTCTCTGAAGGAGATCTTGTTCTCCTCTATGAACAAGATAGTGATCTACTGGGAGTCAAAAAATTTGAAGATATGTGGTGTGGTCCATATATTTTCAAACAAGTGCTAGAGAAGGGAACTTACGAGTTAGTAGATTATGATGGCATTCCTTTAGGTGAACCCATAAATGGGCTTTACTTGAAGAAGTATTATTCTTAGATTGTCTTTGTATTAGTTCTTGTACTTTTACTGTACCATACTCTTGTGTGTTACTTTTTTGTGCTTTCTTTTCATTGTTTGGTTTTGGCCCATGACCGCTTACCTTGCATTGTTCTTGGTTTCCAGATGTTGGTGTCTTCACTACCCTATATTGGCTCCGCCGATGGTTCTAGCCATAGTACTCAGAACATAGCTTTTTTTTCTTGGGAAATCTATGCACCTACCAACGAACTTGTCAGTATACAAGGTGTGTGCCTCGGTCGTGCAACCAATAATATTGCAGAATATAGCACATTCATCAAGTTATTGACCGATGTTATTTCACTTGGGATTCATCACTTTGTTGTACGACTTGATTCGCATCTAGTAGTACTCGAGTTAAGTAATGTCTACACTATCTGAATTCCTACTTTGTTACCGGTATATCTACGAATTCGCCTCTTGGAATGTTATTTTTATTATATTGAATATCAACACATTCCTAGATGTCTAAATACATTAATTGATGCTCTAGCTAAATATGTGTTAGACAGACATTTGAGACATTTATAATTCCAATATCACATTACACATTGTATATAAAATCAAGTAAGTCGGTAGAATCCTCATGTATATATAATGATAAAATGTTTTACAAAACTTGTTTTCCATCTAAGGACCAAAATATCAAAATATAGAGCCCATGGCTCCTACAAAATAACATCATGGATGTCGCTCATGGTAGCAAACTAATGCCAGTGCTACCCTGTGAAGTAACTGACTAAGTGAGATGGACACGCCTACAGTATGGTGTTGATAATGCCTCAGGACCTCCTCGGTTGACATGTCATCAATGCCCGCCGTCAAGCCTTCTAATTTCTGCTCCATCACCTCATAGTCGTCGGCATCCCACCCTGCTACCATTGCTACCTCTCCTCACCTATGAATCAGAGATGTGTCTGGAAGTCAATGTGGCCCTACATCTGCATGATCAAACATTTTTTATTACTCTTTCGATCGAAAAAAAAATATAATATCCCCAAAATCTGCAAAACATTATAAAAAAAACAAATTATCTTTCTTACCTAGGTCTCCCCACTGAAACCCCTCAGGGATAACCAAGTCAGGATCACCCTTAAATTCTAGGTTGGAATATGAATAATCATCGATCATCAAGATTTGGGGCCTTATCGAATCAAAAAAGGCATCATTGTACTTAATAATACGGTCTGCTATGTGTCGAGCCATAATATCATACCACCATTTCATTCTTGGGTCTCGTGGGGCTAGTATTCCCCACTCTACCTACAACCGCAAATGAGGGACTCTTTCTAGGAAGAAAGATACCAAAATGGGCCCATACCCAAACTGCTTTAGGTATCCATTCTTTCTCTTTGTGAGTTGTGCCTTCATACTGCACAGCACACTGTCACACCAATTGAATACTTGAGGTTCCAAGCATTCAATGGCATATTTAAAATAACTCTGGAGCACCATGTGTGGTGACACACTTCCTGCCATCCATGTAATTGTAAAGAGGATGGTTCTGAGAGTTAGATATTGTACACCTCGGATAGCCACTTTACCTTTGCATCTTTCGGCATTAGGTTCGCAGTGTTGGCAGATATACTCACTCATCAACAAGCCACCACCTTGACCCCCTGTCAGAGTCACGCGTGCCCCTCAATGGGATAACCCCATCAAAAAGTAAATATCCTCAATGTCCAATGAAAGGACATGAACACCCACCTGAAATACTTGCGACTCTGAGTCCCACATATGGACCAAGTACTCTAATAGTCTTCGTTGGGCTCTCATGCCCTGTATTTTGAAAATTTTCAAAAGGACACATTTTTGAAGAGAATTAATGGTTCCTGGATCATTCAAAGCCATAGAATCATCCTCTTCATTCTCACGTTCTCTCCATTCCAACATTTTTGCAATCAAACACCTACATGGAAGTAAAAGAGAATAGTTAGCATCCTTATCCATCTTTTTCTTGGAATTATTTTTGGTTCAACACTTATTTTTCTTTTTGGTTTTCAGCCGCCGCAACTGAGCTTCAACTACAGTGTGGGACTTCCACAGGAAAGCCATTGGGCACTTGCAAAAATCCTTGATTTCTGCAGGGCCCAATTTTGGCCACCTATGGCAGCGCTAGTGCACGCCTACCGGCCTAAAAAACACCCAAAAAAAACATTTTTTAACCTCTAAAAAAAAATTTAATCCATTCAAAAGGAAGAGGACGAAGCGCTTAACGTCTTGGCGGATACCATTTTCTGAATGATTGCCTTTTCTCCTCAAAATTGACTGCCGAAGTAAGGGGTGAAAAAGGGGTTTTTAGACAAGTTATTGACCAAGTGCAAATGGAATGGTAAAAAAGGCTTTTTACTCTTATTATTGCATTTTTATTTTTTTTTAATAATATTTTATATTATATAAATGCATTTTTTCAGAAACCCATAAGTTTAATGGACTTGTGAGTGACTTGTTTCTTGCAGGAAGAAGAATAAAGTCCTAATTGACAGGGTATGGATGTTTGTTCCGTAATTTGTTACACATATCGATACTTTTTATGGTTTTTTAGTAAAACCTTGAGTTCACTCTTTGCTCGTTCTCGTTCTCGCAAATTTATGAGAACGCAATCGATTACACTTTTGTCGTTATTTCATACTCGTCTTGGTAACACAAAAAATGACACACATGGAGTATCATTTAAGCTCTTTTCACACTCCTTAAAAACAAGAATATTGTCAAGCGATCTTGTTCTGTTCACGCTCGTAAAAGCATTTGAATAAAACGTTTGATGGGCGATAGTTTATCACTTTTTCATTCATGTCAAACTATTTTATGAAAAAGGAACTGAGAGAGTTCTCTTTTAAGTGTTTTTTCAGACTCTATAAACATGAAAAACCTCTGAGTTTTCTATCTTTGGACTCGTTAAAACAAACATCGAAAGACCCATGTGGGACCGAACCACTCCTTCTTAGGGTTCGTTAAAAATACTCAGAGGGACTTGTCTGAAGGATGAGCTTACATTACAAACATATGTTATCCTCCTCAAGCTTGTGTAAAAATAAATAGGTACTCACCAGCAATGGTGGGGGGGAATTTGGGAAAGAAATGTGTCTTTGTATCTGTGTTAGTGGCAGTACTAGTTACTCTTGAACATGAAACCCCCTCTCGTCATTTGAATCCGGGTTGGGAAATCCATTTGTCTCTCATCTGACCTTCTGCAAGTTTACATCTTGGGTCATCTTTGAGCCAATGTTGTCGAGACTGTCATCGTGTCATCCTTATGTTCAAGAGAAAGACTGAATAAGCCCTTTCTTGAGTCAGCCATCTGCAGTTGTTAATTCCTACCATGTTGGCCTTCCTTGTGTTAGTTTTGAATCATATCCATGTTTTACTCTATATTAAATCTGTTGCTTATTTCATGTCACTAATGAGGGATACATAAAGGACCTCTAGTGATGAGTCTCTTCCTATCGACTTCAACTCATTATCCAGGGATGAGACTTAGAAATAATTTAGTACCTTAGAGCCTACATGCCTTAATGGCAGGTTTCTTCACTCTTGACAGTGGATTCACATCATTGGTCCCTGATCAAAATATTCCATCGAATGTTAGACTTCAGCTCATTTATTCACATTCGTTGGATTTTACTATAGTAACTTGGGAGTCATTGACATCAATGGTGATTTCCCTTGCGCTTGTTAACGGTTTTCATTAATGACTAGTAATCAAGAGGTTTCTGACCATGTTCGACTCCGACTCCTGTAATCACATGGCCAGATTCGTACTTACAAATGGAGGGTTTGAAGACCCTGGATCTCATCATTCATGGTATAGGTTGTGATGGAATATTGATGATTTGTATTGGCACATAGATCCACTTTGTATGTCTCGTGGCTATGTTTGCATCGAAATTTTTCTCGTACATAGATCCACAGTGTATTCCTAATGGATATGTAACGTTTTGATGGCATGGATCCATGGTGTATTATTAGTGGCCATGACTTACATTTATGAATTCAATCATTTATGGTCTGAACATGGGAATGCCTCCTTCATACATGGTATCATATTGTCTAGATGCTTGTATTTTTGCAGGTTCCCGATTGGTACGTTCTTTGTTTTTGACACACACGTATTTCGTAAAGTATTTCAGTTGTCATGGGTTCCGACCTCATACTTTGGGGGGAATTCTGTTACACATTATTTTGGTGGATCTAGGGAGATTAGTTCATGTCTACATTTACCTATTTATCATATAACAAGAGTAATAAAATAAAAACAAATGAAGAAATAAAACACAAAAGATACACAATACAATAAAGACACATGTATATTTCATTCACCCAGTGTTGGCTACGTCCACTAGAGAAATTGTCAGGTCCTTGTTTTTTATTATTCAGGAAATGAAGGGATACAACCTACAACACAACAGTTGTAAGTTCCTCTTCTTTCTCTCATAGTCTCCTCACTCAGAATACAATATTCGTAATGATCCATAGCTGTAATACATTTCCCTCATAAAAGAGGGTTTCCTTCTAGGTAAAAAAACCCTAACATAACTTCTATTGTCATATCTACAACCTTATAATGAATGGTCCATATTAACCATGAAATTACAATATATATTTACAAGGGGTGTGCAGTCTTACAGGGTGTAAAGTCTTCATGGGGTGTAAACATGATTGAAAACAAAGACCTATGAATCAAGAAGATAATCATGCTCCACAACCAACGGAGGGTCCTTTGCATTAGACTCTACCTACTTACCTTTTATGAATGGATCCATGGCTTCATAGATGGCTTCTTGGATTGTTACAGAGAGGAATTGATTGATTGTTGTTTTTTTGGTAGTCGAGATGGATTCCATTTGTGATTCTAAGCTGGACAATCTAGTATCCCAGTCTTCTTGTGTCTAAGCTCAGATGGTTGGCATGGTAGCATCTTAGGTAGTAGACAAGGTAGCAGGATGACAATCAGGACCATAGAAAGTGAGATGTATCAGGGTGATAAGGACAAAGAGAGGATTCCAATGGGATAGTGGTGAAAGAGCATCGCCAGCAAAGAAATCGTGAGTGGAGGATAGCTGGATATACACCAACGCGCAATTTGAAGATGTTTTGAATTTCAAAAGAAAACACATTAATATAATAGCTGGAAGGGTGTAATTTCTTTTAATATTTTGGGGATTGTAATATAGATCTTGAACATTGCTCTCATCTTTCGATTGTAGGCATTTATTGCAATGAATATAAAGTAGTTGTAGTCTTTAATTCGATAAGATAGCTTAAGGTTGTAGGAGGGAAAACTCAAGAAGACTCCCTCGTATGTATTGTCAATTCTCATTGTAATGAGCAGTAGAGAAAGAGAGCATAGGAGAGAGGAGAAGAACAAAGATTGTAGAAGTTCTATGAGAATATAGATGTTGTTGTTGTAGACCATGTACAGAAGCACTTGACTTAATATAAGAATGTTTTGATCCAATTTCATGGTGTATTATGGTTGTTGTTTTCATCTATTGAATGGTATGTTTACATCTTGCTTATATTCTTTCTTATGCATTTGTTTCAATGTTGTGTAGGGACGTGATTTCATGTTGAATGTATGAAGTTTGTGAGAGGTTGTAACATCCCAGGTTTCGAACCCCCATTTTAAATAATGTATGGTTACAATGTTGAGAGGCTTGAGTGCCCAAAAAATTATTAAAGGGCCAGTATGCCCAAGAAATGTAATGTTTTGATCATTAATAATAATAAACACATCGTTGGTTGCTAGATGGACAAGGAATAGAGTTATAGGGGGCTATGATTTCACAAGAGAGGGAGATTGAAGGACTAAGTGTTTATTCCTATATTTTAATTACCCTTTTTTTTATCTAAGGGAGGGGATCGGTTAAGTGAGATTCTTGGGGAAGGCCAGGAGGTTCTTGTTTCCAAAGAGGTTACTTAAACCTGCCTATGGTCTTATGGGGGGGTTGGAATAATTAATTGTTCTTTGTTTTTCCAATTCACTCACTCATTCTTCCCTCACAAACTCCCATGCACGCACTCCCATCCACCCCCAAACTCGTCGATTGATCCCTCATCATCTTGCGTCTTGGCTTGGAAAATGAAACATAGCTACTGAAGAACTTAGCAACAAGATAGTTGGTTGTAGTGGTCACTGGTGTGATTCAGTTGTGACCTAGGGCCTGCATGTTTGAAATGCCTTGGCATGTACCCTGCTTTTCTCACAACTACGAGTCCTGAGAGTTCCAGCATTGAGATTTTAGACCAGATGTGTTGGAAGCCCTAGAAGGAAGTAGAAGGACTGCCTAAGGGACTATGTGGCAGAGAACGATGGAGTTCCATTCTCTCAGGTGGAACAGGTTGGGTAGAAGAGAGTTGGGTACTTGGATTGTTGTGTGTGTTGGGAAACCTGTGAGAGCTTGAGAGCTTGAGACATGACTAGTTTGGGAACCCAATTACACTCTGGAATCATCCTTGTGGATTCACATCCCTGGCTCGACGGTGACATTGTTGATGATATTTGGATTAGTGGTGTCTACGGTTTGGTGGAACATCCTTGGTCTTCAGTCAGTTGGTGTCTCCTTATATAAAGATAAGTACTCTCTGTTGTTATTATTATTATCTGTTTATGAATGTATTTTGCTGTGTAATTATTTATCGTTAACTGAATCTTTATAACATGAATGCTTGTCAGATATTACTATGCATGTCATTAATTTTGTAGTCTTATGCATCCTTAATAAAATAAGAAGGTATCAACATGAGAAAGAAGTCCAAGGGCAGGCTTGCAGGTAGCGTACCCAACCTGTGGGTGGTTGGGTATGTTACAGATTCGTATCAAAGCTTCTAGTTGAAACATTGGGCTGATATGGGTCGGATCTAGAGGTTAGATCCTCGTGGTCGAGATCGAACTCTGACCATGAAGTTGAGAAGATAAGGAGGATTGGCATTGCAGAAGCTACATGGGAGATAAAATGTGAGAGACTCATGGTAAGTAGTTGAGGGATCATGACCGTCCCCTTTCAAACACGAGAGCGATCGCCACTATAGGATCAAGAAAGATCTGGGATTGTTGGATCGGAGGACAGAGGAACAAGGGTCATCCAATGGACAGGAAGCAGGGGCTAAGGTCACAACCGTTGGATCCCATTGGAGAGTGAGATCAATGAACAAGAGGCATTGTGGGGAATCAAGTTGCATGAGAGATAATTTCCCAAGAGAGTCCCACAATCCAAACCACGGTTTCCCCTAAGGGGTTACTTGTCAGCGTCAGAAGAATTGAGGGGCGAAAAGTGGGTTACACCAAACCATCAATGCATGCCCCACAAATTTGAAAGGCATGCAGTGCGGTGATAGGCTAAGGCTCGAGCAGTGAACCTCCGAAGAGCAAAAGATCCGAAGACCCAAAGTAAACGTCGATTGTCAGATCGTCCTAAGTAGATCTTGATCATCGATCTCCAAGAGGTTACGTGTCAGCAGATTAATAACTCCGGAGGAATCTATTCGAGAGGTTTTTTAGTTGAGATTTGATTCTCGTGAAGCCTGGAGAGATAGAGAGCCAAAGAAAACCTTGATCGTTCGATCATCCAAGAGGATCTCAGCCATTGATCTGTCGAGAGCAATGTGTCACCAGATCCATGGCTTTAGATAAAATATGGTGGGGCCAAATGAGTTTGAAATATGATATTTTTGGAGTCCAGAGTCCCGAAGGAATCATAGCCATCGATTTGCAAGAGACACACGTCAGAAGATCGCGAGCCCTGGATAAAAAAAAATCAAGGAAAAAGGTTGAAGTTTGATATCTCTGAAGTCTGGATCCCTGAAGTAAAACATAGTCGTCAGATTGAGGAGCACACGTGGAGCAGATCCATGGACTCCGAGTGAAGACCCAAAGTGAGTCCTAGTTGTCTGATCCAGGAGGACACCTGGTGACAGATTAGCCAGTTCGTGAATTCAAAGTTCAGGAGAATTAGAAGTGTTCTAGTTTGAGAACTCTCAAATCCCCAAAGCCCAAAGAGATGAAGTGATGGGGAACAATGATGTCACCTAGGGGTGATGTGGACCCTGGAATGCCCAAAGTGATGTGGATTGCAGACATCGCCTGGGATGATGTGGACACATGGAAGGTGTGCCACATGTTAGTAAGATTTCATCTTTTGGAATATTGAAAAGTTGATTAGAACGTGACACATGTCACCCGCCTAATTGGGCCACTTGTCCACTTCCAGAATTTCACAACGTTGCAACAGATCATGTCGTTTGGAAGACTAGGAACTACAGAAGGTAAATATGTGGTAGGCTGCATTGGGTAGAAAACTCCCGAAGGCCCGAAGTCTCGAGTATATATTGACCATCGATTCCAGAAGACATGCGTCGAAGGATCATCAACTGTGGGTAAAAGAACTCTGGGAGAAACTGCAGGAGGGAAGTTTGAAACTTCTAAAGCCTAAAAAGTCAAAGCGAGTCACATTCATTGATATGTGGGAAGACACACATCGGTAGATCATGAACTTTGGGTAAAATCATTATGGGGGGAGGAAAGTAAGGAAAGCTGAGACTTCTGAAGCACGAAGTCCCAAAGTGGATCTCGATCGTTGGTCACGAAAAAGAACGAGGATCGTTGATTTGTTCCTGGCTAAAAGTTTTGAAGTTCTGAAGATATGGACAAGCACTCTTTCATCTAAACTTAGGGTCAAAACCTTAGTCATATGCAATTTGAGAGCTGAGAAAAGGAGGGCTAAGGGAAGAATTGGTTGTCCTCAAGATAGAAAATTGTCAAGGTTTCTAGTCATGTTCACCTGGGAGGTGGTTTGAAGGAAGCGTCAGCATAGGTTGAAACTCTATGTCAGCCAAGGATAGCAAAATGTAGTTATTTTTGGAGAATGGGGATATGATCTCCATAAACAAAAAAATAGACATGTAGCATGGTTTGGAATTTTTTTTTTATCATGTGCGTAATTCTAACAAAATGGTAGCTTGCACATTTTGAATAATTAAGGGGCTTAAGAAAATAAGCGCAGGATGAGTATTGAGGAAATGGAAGAAGGTGAGGGAGCCTCCATTCATAAAAAGGAGGCCAAAGGCCAGAATACCAGAGTTGGTAATGCAAAGACAGATTCCAACGGACGTAAGGAAAAATGAGAACATGAAATGTTGATAGAAACGATAAGAAGCTTGAAGATGGAAGTGTAGAGCTACAAAGAAGACAATGAGAGACTGATGAGAGAGAAAAGATAGATAAATTCTTGAGTGTTGCAGAGTTTAAATCAGTTGCAGAGGAAAACAAAGAAGGGATCAAACTCAAGACAAGAAGGAGACAAGTGTCATGAAAGAAGGGATGATCATGGAAGAGATGGTTATTCTAGAAGTGATAGCAGAGCTCATGGACACCACTCACCTCCACACTCATAAAGAAACTTTTATGCATCGAATGATCCCGTAAACAGTCCAGAGGTGTCCCCTGTCAGGAAACAAAGAAGGAAACAAGAGGTAGATGGTTTTCAAGGAGATTTGAGGCAGCTCAAGCCACCTTCCTTCGATGGTGAAAGAGAAAGGGAAGGTGATGATGAAGCATGGTTGCTTAGGCTCGGGAGATATTTTCAGTTGCATAACTACTCATCAAACCTAGAAGCCAGGATTCCCACCTACCATTTACACGAGAAATTTGCAGTATGGTGGGACCAATTGAAGCAAGTGGAACATGTTAATGAAAGTAGGATCACTTGGAAGAAGTTCAAGAATTACTTCCAGAAGGAGTACCTCTTAGAGCATTTCTATGACAAGAAAATGTAGGAGTTCTTTGAACTCAAGTTGGAAAGCATGACTATGGAAGAGCATGAGAAGAAGTTCTTGGGATTGTTAAAGTATGTCAATTTCATTGGTGATGAGAAGGTAAAAATACAGAGATTTCTAAGTTGATTTCCAGCCTTTTATAAGGAAAATATCAAGTATGATGAACCCAATACCTTGACTGAGGCCATCAGGAAGGCTAAATGCTTGTATGAGCAAGGCCAGTGAAGAGAATCCCTGTAGAAATATTGGAAGCTTAAGAAGAATGCAAAGTCCGGTCAGAGGAGGAAAGGATTCAAACCTCCCTTCAATAGGAATGAGCCTAATAGAAATCATCCAGATCATTATGCTAAAGGGGATTTCAAGAAGGAAGATTCCTTGGGAAAAAGGGGAAGACCGCCAATCCAATGTTGGGGATGCAAGGAAGATCACCTGTACAAGGATTTCCCACATAGAAATGGTAGAGTGAAGACTGTGCACAACACCTAAGAGGATACAACAGTCAGAGATATGGGAAGAATCTATGCAGCTTTAAATGATCAACAAGCAGAGTACCAATCCAATATGATTGAGGTGGAAGGTAAGATCATAAATCAGCCTGTTGCTATTTTGATTGATTCATGAGAAAGTCATTGATCCATTGATCCTAATATAATCGATATATTACATTTGGAGAAAAGTAAACTTGGAAAAACAAGTTTGGTTCAGTTAGCCACCAGAACCAAAAGAAGAATCCATGACATGGTGAGAGGTTGTTCCATAATTCTTAATGGCGTGAATACTAGTACTGATCTAAATATCATACCATTGGGGTCTTATAATGTTCTGATTGGGATGGATTGGTTGGAAAAGCATCATGTTGTCCTAGATTGTCATAAAAATACCTTTACATGTCTTGGTGGAAATGGAAAACAGAGAACTGTGAAATGGGTTCCAAGTCCCATCTCTATAAGGGAGATTTCAGCCTTGCAGTTGAAAATATGTTTTAGAAAAGGATGCCAATTGTATGCACCTCATGTGGAAGAGATAGATAATGCTAAGGGGCCAGGACTTGAAGATTTCTCAGTGCTACAGGAATTTGAAGATGTATTCCAAGAAACACCTGGATTTCCATCAAGAAGGGATATAGATTTCTCAATTGATTTAGTGCCAAGAGTTGCCTCGGTGTCAAAAACACCTTACAGAATGAGCACACCAGAGCTAAAAGAATTACAAATGTAGTTGGAGGAATTGTTGAAGAAAGGGTACATACGTCCAAGTGTTTCACCTTGGTGAGCACTGATGCAGGAGCATCGCTCCAACTCAACATAAGCGCCAGCCAACAAGCACATCCAGTGCGCATTCATGAAAAGGAGAGGTGCAGCACTCTCGTTTTCCAATTTTTGAAATTGAATTTAATGTTGTAAGGTTGATAGAGACCAGACCACGCCTTTGTACAGGTAGCGGTTGAGGTTTCCTTAATTGGCTACCTGCAGCTAAGTCCATATCAATCAGATCTATGACTTTCATTTATGTAATGAAGTCGCTCTGTGATAGCGATAACTCAGAGATGGTGAGGTGGAGGATAAGCTCAAGAGAGCCCTCATTTTGTAATAAGGGGGGAAATTAGAGGAGTTCCCAGAGAGAGAGGAGTTCCTAGAGAGGAAGAGAGACCAGAGCAGAGAGGTCTCGAGAGACAGAGATGAGACTTGTTACAGTCCAGCCTTTGTAAACATTTGTATAGACATTTGGAGATGAATACAAAGAGATGTTTTTCCTGCCTATGAATTGTCTGTGTAGGAATATGCATTTGAATGTAACTTGTATGCTGTAAATACAGGTTATAGATAGATTTTACTATCTGTTTGTGAGTTTGTCAGTTTATGTCTAGGTTCTTAAGGTTGTGCAAGGAGTCCAGAATAGAACACTAGAAGTTCTGGAACCAGCGCAAAGAGTGTGCATCTGAATTCTGCAGAGTACAGAAAGAACATGCAAGGAGTGCACACCAGAGGAATTCATAGAATCAAAGGAAGCCTCATAGTTACTGAATACTCTGAAGTAGGAACTTTGAAAAGGTAGGCACAGAGAAGGAACAAAACTGTTGAAGGTTTTGTAAAGCTCTGCTAGGAGGGCATTGAGCGAGTGCATAGAGTGCACCAGAGGACTCTATTTTGAGTTCTGAGAAAAGAGAAGTGTCAAGAAGAAGGCACTTACAGAGTTACTGAACACTCTGTGAAGAAAGGATATGCAAGGTGTGCATTGAGAAAAAAAACACCAGGAGGGTGTGAATCATTTCTTTGCAAGAAATACTTCGGATTGAGTTATCCGAACTCAACAGCACAAGGAGCGTGCGAAAAAGGACTTCTCGGAAGTTCTTAAGCTCAGAAGGAATAGTGCAAGGAGTGCACTCAGAGTGAACTTATTTCAAGTTCAAAATCTCAAGAGGTGGAGTGTTTCTCTAACGTAGATGAGACCCAAAGGAATCAGACTCACAAGAGGAAGAATCAAGGGCCAAGACCTTCAAGACTTAGAAATCTTCTAAGTCAGAAAGCCAAGAAGGTTCAGGAGGAGAACGTGCGAGGAAGATAGACTTGAACCGTTAGATTTCACGCAAATAGCCGACCATTGTTGGATCTGGAGGAAGGTGCGTAGAGTTTAACCTCTGGGTTGGTCGCGCAGGAGAGCATCTGAAACGGATGGTGTAGACACTTCATGGAGAAGTGTCGAGTTGCTATGAACCATCAGATGCAGAAGAAGTTGCATGAGGTTTAACCCTCATATGTGAAGAAGGGGAACGAAAGGCCTATTTCGACATTTTGGCTACCGAGAGACACAAAGGGAAAGAGTCAGGACTCTTGACCCATGAAATCCCAAAAGCATCAGGACCGTCCATTTTGAGGACAGGTGGCAACGATCTGGTCCATTTCATGAAGTCGAGTATCGTGAGCCAGGAGACGAAGTTCCTCACACTTCAAAACCCTGAGTCGGGAGATCGTGAAACTGTGAGGCCGGTCCATTTCGTGAAGTCAGGTATCGTGAGCTGGGAGTCGAAGGCCTTTTCTCTACAAAATCCCAAGTCGCAAGATCACAATGTAATATGAACCGTCGATGAAGGAGGAAGGAGAGCCGTGAGATCTGACATCTCGCCACATTGTGTATCGTAGGTTCGGGAGGTGAAGGAGCTGCACTTTGATCGTTGAAGTCATGAAGTGTCGAGCGCCGAGACTCATGTGAACACATGGCACGGTCGATCAGTGGGACCGTGTGGTTGATAGGTGGTGTAAATGAAAAGCACACAGAGAAGGTGGGAGCAACCGATGGATGGAGGACACATGTCGCTTGGGGAAGGAGTCTACCTATCATTGACCATCGCATCTCATGGATTCGCGAAAGAGGAGTAGGAAGGCTCAACACTCCAACTCGTGAGATTGCGAGTTGCGAGAAGTGTGAAAAGGAAGTCAACCATCGCCTCTCGGGGTTTTGCAAAGGGAGAGTGCCAAAGTTCAACACTCCAACTTGCGAGGTCGCAAGTTGTGAAAAGGCGCTAGTACTTATCCCTAGCCGATGGTTACGTGTGGAGGGTGTTTTCAAGGAAGAATCCATACCCCATCGCATCTCGGCTATTGGAATTTGGAGATAGAGGAGTCGAGGGTCTTCGACCCATGAACTCGTGAGCTGCAAGAAAGCGCTTGCGCTAAAGCCCCGTTGTGGTCATATGGAGGTGTAAGGATCACGCCTAGTGTTAAGTTGCGCAGGGAAGGTCTTCATAAAGGACCTATGGATTCGATTCAAGGAGGGTTCCAGAAGGATCCTGAAGAGACATTTCGGCTCAGAAGAACATCAATCTAGAGACTGGGAGGTCAGTGGACCCTGCTGAAGTAGGGGGTCTGCATCAAGCACCAGTATGTTTTGTCAAAAAGAAGGATGGAACCTTGATACTGTGTATTGAATTATGGCAGCTGAATAAGTACACTATAAAGAACAAGTATCCGTTACCCTGAATTGATGACCTCTTTGATCAGCTAAGAGGAGAAAAGATATTTTCAAAGATTGACCTGAGGGTAGGATACCATCAGGTAAGAATCAAGGAAGAAGACATTCATAAGACAACCTTTAGGACCAAGTATGGGCATTATGAATTTGTAGTGATGCCTTTTGGACTGACCAATGCACTAGTTGTATTCATGTGCTTAATGAATGGCATATTCAAAAATTATCTTGACAAGTTTGTCATAGTATTCCTGGATGACATACTTATATATTCTAATTCTGAAGAGGAGCATGAACATCACTTAAGACCGGTGTTGCAAATACTTAGAGAACATCAGTTGTATTCCGAGTTGAGTAAGCATTTTTTTTATCAAAAGAAGATCCATTAGATGGGACACATTATTTCAAAGCAGGGCATAGCAGTAGATCTAGAGCAGATTGAATCCATTAGAGGATGGCCAACACCTAGAAATGTGTCAGACGTCAAAACTTTTATAGGATTAGATGGCTACTACAGAAGGTTCATAGTAGGGTTCTCTAAGATTTCTCATCCCATCACTTCTTTGAAAAAGAAGGGGACTAAATTTGAATGGACACTCCAATGTGAAAAGAATTTTAATATGTTAAAGGAATTACTTACCATTGCACCTGTATTGAAGATTGTTGACCCAAATGAAAGTTTTGTGGTATTTACAAATTCTTGTAAGGAAGGACTTGGGGGCGTCCTCACGCAAAATGGACATGTCATTCTATATGAGTCCAAAGAGCTTAAGGAACATGGGCCAACACCCAGAAATGTGTCATACGTCAGAACTTTTATAGGATTAGCTGGCTACTACAGAAGGTTCATAGTAGGGTTCTCTAAGATTTCTCATCCCATCACTTCTTTGAAAAAGAAGGGGACTAAATTTGAATGGACACTCCAATGTGAAAATAATTTTAATATGTTAAAGGAATTACTTACCATTGCACCTGTATTGAAGGTTGTTGACCCAAATGAAATTTTTTTGGTATGTACAAATGCTTGTAAGGAAGGACTTGGGGGCGTCCTCACGCAAAATGGACATGTCATTCAATATGAGTCCAGAGAGCTTAAGGAACATGAGAGGAACTATTCCACCCACGACTTGGAACTTGCTTTCATTGTTCATGCCTTGAGGATGTGGAGGCACTATCTCATGGGGAAGAAATTCAAATTAAGGAAAGACCACATTGGCGTAAAGTATCTTTTTGAACAACCGGCCTTGAATGTCAGGCAAACAAGATGGTTGGAATTTTTAAGTGAATATTACTTCGATATCAAGCATATCAAGGAAAAGGAGAATAAATTTGTCGATGCACTTAGTAGGAGAGTGCATCTCATGCATGCTACTGTTATCAGTATGCATCAGTCAGACTTGAAGAGCAAAATTTTAGATGTTCTTGTTACAGATCAGCATTACCTACAGGTAGAGGAAAACTTACAGGAGGGAGATTTATAGCAGAAAATAAAGGAGTAAAAGATAAAGGAAGATGGATTACTCATGAATAAAAATAGAATCTATGTTCCTAGTTCCGGAGGACTGCGGCCTTTGGGACTGAAGGATATGCATGATGTTCCTTATACTGGGCATCCCGGTTACCAAAAAAAAATTAAAACAGTAAGAAGCCAGTTCTTTTGGACAAAAATGAAGAATTACATTTTTTATTACATCACTCGATGTATGGGTTGTTAGAAAGTGAAGGCTAAGAATAGGCACCCAACGGGTTTGCTACAACCATTGCCAATTCCAGAAAATAAATTGGAAGTGATCACCATGGATTTCATCACAGGATTACCTAGAACGAATAAGCAACATGATTCAATCATGGTGGTGGTTGACAAGTTAACAAAGGCTTCTCATTTTTTTCTTGTGAAGAAAACACATACATCAACTAATATTATAGAAATTTTCATGAAGGAAATTGCTAGATTACATGGGATACCTAGAACAATCATCTCGGATAGAGATATGAAGTTTACCTCCAATTTCTGGAGGGGATTGTTTAAAGGATTTGGCACAAATATAAACTTTATCACATCATACCATCCCTAGACATATGGGAAAATAGAGAGATTCAATTGAATAATCAAAGACATGTTGAGAATGTATGTGATGGATAAGTTGTCTAAGTGGGAAGATTACTTACACTTGGTTGAGTTTGCATATAACAATGGGTATCAAGTTTCATTGATAATGAGCCCATTTGAAGCCTTGTATGGTAGGAAATGCAATACTCCAGTGAGTTGGGACAACCCAGAAGACAGAGTGGTACTTGGGCCAGAGTTTCTCAAGGACATGGAAGGCCAGGTGGTTAAGATCAAGAAGAATTTAAAGGCAGCTTAGGATAGATAGAAATTTTATGCAGACAAGAATAGGATAGTTAGAGAATTTAAAGTCGTGGAGCATGTACTTTTGAAAGTGAAGCCCAAGAAGAGCTCTTTGAAATTGGGTAGTTGTACAAATCCTGCAGCCAGATTCAGTGGTCCATTTGAAATATTGGACAAAATAGGGTCGGTTGCATACATGCTTGCATTGCCTGCTTCCATGAATGTGAATAATGTATTTAATGTATATTTACTAAAGAAATATATTTTACATGATCCTAACCATGTTATTGATTGCCATCTGATTCAAGTAGAGACAGAGGGAGACTTTTAGGTTCAGCTGGTGTGGGTATTGGACAGAAAAGTCAAAATGCTCCAGAATCGAGTTATAGAATTGGTAAAAGTTCAGTGGACCTGCTATGGTCCTAAAGATGTTACCTGGGAGCATGAATATGCCATGCAGGAAGAGTACCTACAACTCTTTGAATAAATTTGAGATTTTGATCTCTATTTTGTATAAGCACTGAGGACAGTGCCAAAATAAGGGGGAGGGGATGTAACATCACATTTTTCGAACCCCCATTTTAAATAATGTATGGTTACAATGTTGAGAGGCCTAAGTGTTGAAAAACTGAGAGGGGGGGTGAATCAATTGTTATTGTTCTTAAACAATTATGCCCAATTTAAATTCTTTACAGAACACTCAATGATAATCACAATAATGCAGAGACGTAAGCAATATAATATTCAAAATCAATCACACACATGACATATATAGAGACAGATATTTCCTAAGGAAACCCATAAAGGAAAAAACCTCTTCTTCTTGATATTATAAGTAATCTTTATTTTCTGTACATTATCATTCTTATGAGCTCCAAGTCATTGTGAGGCTACTACCTCTGATTTACAAGCTGTAACTTGTTGAGAGCACCAACTCTTTGGTTTCTCTAACACCCACTCGAAGGAAGCACCAACTGGATGGAAGCACCAACTTCCAGTCACATAGGCACCAACCTATATAATAGAGAACAATTGTTATCCCTTGCACCACCTTGCCACCCTGGTTTTTTCTGGCTGCAACCATATGGAAGCTACAACTCCCTGTGTTCAAGAACCCACTTGAAACTCTAAGGACAACAGTCCTCCCTAACACCTCCCTACCACCCTAATATATAAATATTTTCTTACAAAAATTTATTACAGTGATTCAGTGTTTATCAATGGCTTATCAATATCATCGTTGTTCTACTACACTGATCTGCTCTACCTGCGTCAATGTCCTCCTCTGCACATACCTTGTTCTTTCTGTTCTGCTGCAATTTTTCATTTGTAGTGTTTCTATGCTTTGCTCTTTCTCGTCCTACACACCAACAACTTGTTCAGCTTCTCTTCTACCCTTTTATGCTCTATGTTGCCTCTGCATACCCTCTGTTGTGCCTCTGGTATCCACTTCAAAGTTTTGTACTTGGCCTCTTTTTTCACATACACGCATCCTCCATGGAAAAAGAACACACTCTTTTATGTTCAACCTATTTCTCTCACACTGAGTCTTCTACAAGATCATCATGGAAAATCTTCATCTTCTATGGCGACTATGCTCAATCCGTTCATCATCAGTGGTTGTTATGCTGAGATTATTTAGCTTCTTTTCCAGTTACACTCTTCGACACATTTCCATTTGTCAGTTGTCTCTATGATTAATATTCATACCACTGGAAGTTAGCTCAAGACTCTTCAGTTCCTCTAGCGATCACCCTGAAGCCTCTTCGAATTCTTTGGCAGAAACAATCAGTCTGTCTTGGCAGTTACCTCAAGAAATTTTGTGTGCTAATGCCTTTGGCGCCTTTTCCCTTCCTTTGAAAACTACACAATGGGAGCTAGATTTTTTGGCTAAGACCCTTCCTTTCACATGATCACGGGTCGTGACCATAGGCCTGACCAAAAGGTGCTTCGTGATCTCGGTGATCTCCAATGTGGAGCCTAGCAACATGCTAGCCCATTTCCTTATTCTATGTTGATGTGACCTTGGTTGTGACCACTTTCTAATCAAAAAGGGGTGCTTCATGATTTCACGTATCGGGTAATCTTCCATGACTCACCTCAAATCTCTTCTTTCCAGATCAATGGTCCATGCTCTCCCTTTGATCGACAACTATGATCAAATCATGAACTCATACATCATGAGTTTCTACAACTCTCACCTTTGACTTTTCCATTTCACAACTCGGTGAAATGTTGATCTCTCGCCACGAGTCCTCTGGATCCGACGGCTCCTAACTAATCTCCTCCTCTATGTGGTCCTCTTGTCTAGACTCTAATCTAATGGCCCAGATCATTCACAGTGCTCGATCCAATGGTCATTGTCGCTCCTCATCCTAATATTACGCTTCCTCCCGACTTCGGAGAATTTCTAAGTGTCAAAGGCCTTGACCTTTGATCCTTCCACACACTTGGCCCTGGTGTACACTTGTATTATTCCTCCTGATCTTTGATTCCTTCTACAATACTTACGGATTTTGGAAACTCAACTATGTGCCCTGTGCTAGTCCTCCTAAGCTTGTAGACAACAATTTTGTCGCATTGTGCACCGAGATATTATTTTGGAGAGGATGTTGTCGAGCAGAGGATATCATCACGTAGTGGATTTCGTCACGTAGTGGATTTTGTCACACAGTGGGATGTTGTCGCGCATAGGATGCTTTCGTGTAGAGGATTTCATCGCTCAGTGGATTTCGCCGTGCAGTGGATTTTTTCGCATAGTGGGATGCTATCGTGCATAGGATGCTTTCGCCTAGAGGATTCTTTCTTCCTGTAATCATGCCATCATCATTGTTTTTATTACCATCAATGACAAGCACACTCTGCCTGTAAACATGCCAACACTAAGTGCCCAAACAATTATTAAATGGAAAGTATGCCCAAGAGATGTAATTTTTTGATCATTAATAATAATAAACACATCGTTTGCTACTAGACGGACAAGGACTAGAGTTATAGGGGACTATGATTCCATGAGAGAGGGAGCTTGAGGGACTAAGTCTTTATTCCTATATTTTAATTACCCTTTTTTTTGTCTAAGGGAGGGGATCGGTTACATGAGATTCTTGGGGAAGGCGAAGAGGTTCTTATTTCCCTACGAGGTTACTTAAACCCACCTATGGTATAATGGGGGGGTTGGACTCATGACTTGTTCGTTGTTATTCCCATTCATTCACTCATTCTTCCCTCATACACTCCCATGCACCCCCTAAATCGTCCATTGATCCCTCATCATCCTACATCTTGGCTTGGAAAAGGAAATAGAGCTACTGAACAACTTACCCATGGGATAGTTGGTTGTAGTGGTCACTAGTGTTATCTATCCATGACCTGGGGATTCCATGTCTGAAATGTGTTGGCCTCTACCCTGTTTTTCTCACAACTGTGAGTCCTGAGAGTTCCAGCATTGAGATTCTGAACCAATTGTGCTGGAAGCCCTGGAAGGAAGGAGAAGGACTGCCTGAGGCACTACGTGGCAGAGAATGGTGGAGGTCCATTCTCTCATGTGGCACAGTTTGGGTAGAAGAGAGATGGGTACTTGGATTATTGTGGGTGTTGGGAAACTTGTGAGAGCTTGAGAGATTGAGAGCTGACTGGTTTGGGAACCCAATTACACTTTGGAACTATCCTTGTGGATTCATAGCCCTGGATTGGGGGTGATATTGTTGTTGAGATTTGGAGCAATGGTGTCTATGGTTGGGTGGAATGTCCTTGATCTATAGTCAGTTCGTGTCACCTTATATAAAGATAAGTTCTCTACTTTGTTATTATTATTATCTAGGTTTGAATTTATTCCACTGTGTAATTATTTATCGTTAATTGAATCTTTAGAACATGCATGCATGTCGGATATTACTGTGCATGTATTTAATTATGTTTTCTTATGCATCCTTAATAAAAGAATAAGGTATGAGCATGAGAAATAATTCCAAGGGTGCGCTTGCATGTAGCATACCTGGCTTGTGGGTGGTTGGGTATGTCACAGAGGGAGAGTATAAGTTTCAATCGATTCTCTTACTGATAATTCCTTCAAGGAGTGTAGTGAAAGTCTGCATGGAGTGTGTCGACAAGTTCTAAGTTCTATCTCAGAAATCTTAGGAGAGATACCGTTGATCTTGTACCAGTGGAAGTGCAAGTGTAACACAGATCTGTGCAAGGTGTGCCCAGGCCAGGTCAAGTCTTCGACTTTTCCAACCCAAGTGAGTGGTTGAAGGACTTCTATCGCAAGGAGTACGTAGAGTTGGATTTTTCTAATAACCAGAGGTTATTGTGCAAGTCGCAAGGAGTGCACATCGGATCCCTTAGAATCCTTGAGTTTATAGTAAGGATAAATCTCAGGAAGGGTATATTCTTGGAGAAGTTCAAAACGAGGACGAGGGTTGAAGTCACCTCGTGGGAGAAAGTTCACAAGGGTTGACACTGATGTTTTTGGTGAGGAACCATCGACAACCTCGATAGAAGGTAGAAATTCCTAAAGGGGAAACACCGATTTCCATGGGTCATTGGATCCAATAGATCTGCGACAAGGATAAAGGTGAGAGTCCTTCAACACTCGCAAGCTTAGGAGAGATAACAGTCGTTGATCGAAGGGAAGATTGAGTCATTGATTTGTTTCATCGAAAAGGGACTTCAAGAATTCAGGAGTCAAGAGAGTGGAGGAAATGACTACCCGAAATTCATGAGTTGTGAAGCCACGACTGTTCGAAAGAAGAATTTGGACCATTGGATCATGGGAGGTTCAATACCATCGATCTATGTTGAGGAATTCATGAGTTCAGACTTCGAGAAAAGGGAGAATATTTGCATCGCGCATTCACGAGTCGCGAAGTCCCGTAGTTATCAGAATTTGGGCCCCAAGCCATAGCGTGAGGTCCCATTGATGGAAGTATAAGAAAGGAGCTAGGGATTGTTATCCCTATTCTGGGGTTTCAGAAGTCACAGGTGTCTGAGGGACTTGCGTTAGAACTTCTGAAATTGTGAAACGTGAAGTGCTTTTGTGTAAGGGCTCATGGTCATTATCGGTGGTCGTGTGAGGGTATATTGTGCCTAGTTCTTGTTCGCACAGGAGAGGTTGATAGAAGGACCTATGGTCTTTAAGTGTTGGAGGTTCCAGTGGGGACCAAGGAGCCATTTCATCTCAGATTAATTTGAAGATCCAAAAACCGAGAGGTAAACAGACCCTGCTGAGGTGGGGCACTGCGTTAGGTCGTATCAAAGCTTACAACTATTGTTTTCTGTAAGAAAGGGAATACATAGGATAGTTGTGATTTAAATTCTACATGGACAGATTGAAACAATGTTTCCAAGAAGATGTCCGGAAAGAACTTTACCTGATCCATCCGTGGAGAGGGAAATGAGATAACTTCATGCTCGATTAGATGTTATGGAGATAACACGGAGATGAACACCTAACACTGGAGATATCAGTGACGCTGAAAGTGAACAAGAAGATGGAGAAGAATAATTTGAAGCCAAAGATGCTGCAAAGGAATGTCTATTCAAAGTTGTTGCAAGAATAGGTGCCAGAGAAAAAATGGACATCCCGATGTATGAAGGAAACTTGGATGTTGAGGAGCTGCTAGATTGGTTTAGAGATCTGGATAAATATTTCAATTATGAAGATATCGAAGCATATAAGAAATTAAAAAATGTTTTCACTAGACTGAAAGAAGATGCAACACTGTGGTGGGATGAACTATAGGCTAACAAGCATTGCAAGGGAAAACAAAGAATTAAGAGTTGGGATAAAATGGTAGAGAATATGAAAGACAAATTCATACCTAGAGATTATCAAATTAATTTGTTTCGAAGAATGCAAAATTTGAGACAGAAGGGGATGACAGTGAAGGAATACACTGAGGAATTTTACAGACTTAGTATCAGAGTTGGTCATCATGAGAGTGATGATGAAAAGGTCACCAGATATATGAATGTCCTAAGATATGAGATTCAGGACGAGATGAGCATGTTGACAATCAGAAATGTGGAAGATGCTTATCAGATTTCTCTAAAGGTAGTGGAAAAATTGGCTCGAAAGCAAGGTCAAAGGGGCAGAGGTAGAATTCAAAGTAGGGGAAAGGAAATTTCCTAGGACAGAGTACAGAAGCCCAAGGATAGAGAAAATAAACCTCATAATCACCCAGAAAGGGGAGGAAGTTCACAAGGGAAACAATATACTGATATGAACACTTTTCCTCGAGAAAGAGGAAGAGGAAGAGGCGGAGGAGGTGAAGTAAAGTGTTTCATCTATGGAAATATTGGACACAAGTCTTGGGAATGTCCCAATAGAAAAAGAGATGGATGAGCTGAAGCTCACATTTCAGAAGCTCAGAAGAGAAATGTTGAGGCAGAAGATGCAGAAGGCGGAAGATCCTTGATGATGAGGAAAATTATCTTGAAGCCAAAGAAGGAAATGGAAAATCCAGTCGAGAGGAACATTTTGTTTATCACTACTTGCAATACCAAGGATAGGGTATGCAAGGTGATAGTGGATAATGGAAGCTCATATAACCTAGTATCCACAGAGATGGTGGAAAAGCTAGAATTGGAGATAGTTGCATATCTGAGTCAATATATGGTTTCGTGGTTACAAAAAGGACATCAGGTAATAGTCACTAAACAATGTTTATTTGAATTTAAGATAGGGAGTTATAGAGATGATATCTTATGTTACGTAATTCCCATGGATTTATTTTATCTTTTGTTGGGGAGGCCATGGAAATATGACAGAAATATTAATTATGATGGAAGAAAGAATACCTATACCTTGGAGAAGAATGGTAGGATGCATATGTTGTTACCAATTGAAGACAAGAAGCTGAAAGAATAAACAAGAAATACTATACTTCTCATGAGTGGGAAGGAACTTCTTTATGAATTCAAGAAATATCAAGAGATGAAGTTTATTGTGGTTAGAAAACCTAGAGTCATCTTAACTAGTACCTCGATAGATGATATACCTGAGGAAATTCAGGAACCACTAGAGAATTCTGTTGATATAGTGGTGGACAATTTTCCTTGTTCGTTGCTTCCCATCAGAAGTATAAGCCATCACATTGACCTTATACTAGGAGCGATTTTTCCAAAAAAAACAGCATACAGATTGACACAGTAGGAGATTGAAGAGGTTACGAAGAAAGTCCAGGATTGTTGATTAAGGTTGGTTGTCATTGATGTCAACCCTTGAAGAAATCCCGGTATCACAAAGGCTTCGGTAATGGAACCAAGTTTGTTTGATGTAAAGATGACTCATTATTTTCTTGTCATGGTTGATAATAAGTAGAAATGGATGAACTCCAAAGTGGTCCCCTTATGGTGAAATCCCTCACGGGAAGACGCTTTACAGATTGAGTTATCTTAGAAGTATGGTTAGAGAACCCATGCTTATTTGTGGAATAGTGAGATGAAGGTTAGTGAATTTGTCAGTGAAACTATCCTAGATGGATAGTGCTTATCATTCCATTTCTAGTGATATGTGTAACATCACATAACTCCTCATGGTTTGAGAGTTATGGCCTTACAAAGTTGGAGGACCCTCTTATTTCATCTAGAAGCCCCAAAAGGTCAAAGTAGTGAAAGTGGTTTAAGAGATTTTAGAAGGTAAATAATAAAGTTAAGTGATGAGTGTAATATAATTCAAAGTGAATACAAAATAAATTATTTAAATAATAAATTTAATGGATAAATTAGAAGTGGGTTAACCCTAAAATAACGAAAGTGGGCAAAGTGACCTAGAAGATGTTTTTAAGGAAGCTACTTGGAGAGTATAAATAAGAGGAAAGGCTCTCTAGTTTTAGATAAAATTGAGCATATTGAATATCTATAGGTGTCTGAGGTAACCAAAGGATATCTAATCTTAATTAATGATGAAAGGTGAAGAAAAGAAGGTCGAAATTCAAGGAAGGATAAATTCTTTTGATGATTCTTTCTAAGGTATGTTATTTACAGGTCATCTCACCATTTTTGCAATAAATTTTTTTATAGAATTATTCAAACCGTGAAATTTCTATAACCCCTTTTATTAGAGGTTCCAAGTAGTGACACCTAGATTAATTGCAGAACACACATTGAAGAACATTATGTACCAGTTTCAGATCTGTATTCATTACAGGTACAAATTTATGATTATTTCAAGTTAGGGTTGTTGACTAATCCAAAACTAGTCATGTGAGACTAAATAAAAGTTTGATGAAAATACTAGTCTCTTGTTGTTTAAATTTAAGGAAGGTTTGTAGGTATGTGATCATATACACCAGGTCTATTACAGATTTACAAATCATACTTGGATGATGAAATTGATGAGGGATTTTGGTTGAAGTACAAGTTGGATACATGGTTGAGACAAGTAGTTGATGAGTTGCAACATACATGAGGCGTACAGTTGATGATGTTGGTACATATTTAGGAGTCATAGTTGATGAGTAGTTGACACATGATTGGTACATACTTGGTACATAGTTGGTTGCACTTGTTCATGGTACAAGTTTATTACATGTTGTTTGGTATAGGTTGTTGCATGGTTGATGCACTTGTTTATGGTACAGATTGGTGCATGGTTGATGCATTTGTTTATGGTACAGGTTGAGGTATAGATTGATGCATGGTTGATGCATGGTTCAGGTTTATTAGTATAGTTTTACCGAATTATATCTCACAGTGATAGTGTGAAAGTGCTTCCATCATTCTACTTCTACTTCAGGGTTGTTGGACGGGGCAAGGAGAGGTGGTTGTAACCACCTTCTGGTTGTAGTCATAGAACATAGGGGTTCGTAGCCTCCTTCTGGTTATAGCCATAGAATTGGGAAGTTGGATCTTCCCTTAGGTTGTATCTTAAGAAACTAGGGGGTTGGAGCCTCCTTCCAGTTGTAGCTAGAAAACATAGGAAATTGGTGCTTCCAATGAATGTAATTCTTCAAGACATATAAAAAAAACCATTCCATGGTTTTCTCCTGATTTGGGTTTCCATGTAAAACATTGGTGTATTGTATATGTGTGTGATTTTTCATTTCTTATTTCTCATTATTGGATAATAATTCTACATTTATATAACACTTAGATTATTTGGACAAAAAGGATTATAATTACATTATTACTGATTCACCCCCCCTCTCAGTAATCCAACAATTAGTATCAGATAAGGTTCCTTCAGAAATTATTTTAACCATTAAAAGGTAGATCATGGAGAGTACCAACTTGTACAAAATTGGAATAGCAGAGTTTGATGGACAGAAGTATGATTTTTGGAGCATAAGGATGAAGACATATATATATAGGCATAGGGATTTAAAGTTTGGCAATCAATTGTAGATGGATACTTGGGAAATAACACTTGAGAACTTGTTCTAAGACCAAAGAATAAGAATGTGATCAGAAAAAAGTGGGTCTTCAGGAATAAATTGAATGAATATGGACAGGTTACAAGGAACAAAGCTAGATTGGTATGTAAAGTATATGCACAAGTTGAAGGAATCGACTTTGAAGAGACATTTTCCCCAATTGCCAGAATGGAAGCAATCCGTTTAATTTTAGCTTTTGCATGATCCAAAAATATTAAAATGTATAAAATGGAGGTAAAATCAGCATTTCTAAATGGGGAACTTGAAGAAGAAGTCTACATTGAACAACCAGAAGAATTTTAGTTGTCAAAAAATGAAAACTACGTGTGTAAATTAAAGAAGGCCTTGTATAGTCTAAAACAGACTCTTAGAGCATGGTACTCTAGATTGTATAAGTATCTGCAATAGGCAGGGTTCAGAAAAGGAAGTGTAGACAACAACCTCTACATCAAGATAAGTCAAGGTAATATTTTATTAATTGAAGTTTATGTTGATGATATTATTTTTGGTAGTGATGATGAGAGGTTAAGCCAGAAATTTGCAAAATATATGCAGAATGAATTTGAAATGTCGTTACATGGAGAACTATCTTTATTTCTGGGACTTCAGATACATCAAAGCAACCAAGGAATTTTTATTTCTCAAACCAAGTATATTAGAGAAATGCTAAAAAGGTTCGGAATGGAAGATTGCAAACCAGTTATCACTCCCATGCAAACCAGTTGCAAGTTGAGCAAAGATGATGATTCGAAGTCTACAGATCAGAGGCAATACAGGTCAATGATTAGCATACTACTATATGTGACAACATCCAAAATAGATGTAATGTAGGAAGTTGGATAGGTGGCACGATTTCAAGCAGCACTAAAGGAATCACATGTATTAGAAGTGAAGAGGATTTTCAGATATCTCAAAGGAACAGAAGAGTTTGGATTATGGTATCCAAAAGTAAAGGATCTATCACTTATTGCCTACACATATGCAGATTGGGCGGGTTTTATTGATGACCGAAGAAGCACTAGTGGAGCAACATTCTACCTGGGTGAGTGTTTAGTATCATGGCTAAGAAAGAAACAATCATCAGTATCTTTATCTACAGCCGAGGCAGAGTATATTGCAGAAGCATCATGTTGTACACAGGTTCTTTGGATGAAACAAAATCTGACAGATATATAGGTTGAGTATGATGAGACCATTTCAATCTATTGTGATAATACAAGCACCATCAATATCTCAAAGAACCCCGTAATGCACTCCAAGATGAAGTATATTCCAATAAAGTGTCACTTTCTAAGATAGAAGGTTGCAAAAAACAACATCAGAGTTGAGTATGTTGGCACAAAAGAACACGTGGTAGACATCTTTATAAAACCACTTCCATGGGAATACTTTCAGTATCTTCGCCAGAGACTCGGATTTATTTCTACTCTAAAATGCATTCTTTTGAATTCTTATCTTATATGTCGTAGATGTACACAAGGAAGCACCATAGGAGGACAGTTCAGTCAGGGGGAGAAACCCTGAATGGAAAGATACCTTTTTCATTGATGACAAAGGGGGAGAGATTCATCATATGCAGATAGAGGCATGGTTCCAGGGGGAGCATTGGTCACATAGATGCAGAGGACAGAGGCATGTTTCAAGGGGGAGCATGAGTGATATGACTTTAGTATTGCATGACATAATTTCATTTTTGCATCATAGTGTTTCCATTAATGACAAAGGGGGAGATTTTTGACTAAGGTCAATTGTCATTGATGGAAACCCTTGAATAAAGCCAAGTAGCACAAAGGTTTGGGTAATGGACCCAAGTTTGTTTGATGTAAATATGACTCATTATTTTCTTGTCATGGTTGATAATAAGTAGAAATGGATGAACTCCAAAGTGGTCCCCTTATGGTGAAATCCCTCATGGGAAGATGCTTTGCAGATTGAGTTATCCTAGAAGTATGGTTAGAGAACCCATGCTTATTTTTGGAATATTGAGATGAAGGTCAGTGAATTTGTCAATGCAAATATCTTATACGGATATTGCTTTTCATTCCATTTCTGGTGGTATGTGGAACGTCACATAACTCCTCACGGTTTGAGAGTTATGGCCTTACAAATTTGGAGGGCCCTTACAGATGATCAATGATATTTCGTGCATGCCCCGCACAAAATATTTGTTGAATTGATCTTAATCGATATGATGCCATTTTTTCTATAACTCCTTTTATGAGAGGTTCCAAGTAGTGACACCTGGAGGAATTTCATAACACACATTGAAGAACATTGTGTATCAGTTTCAGATCTTTATTCATTACAGGTACAAAGTTATGATTATTTCAAGTTAGGGTTGTTGACTAATCCAAAACTAGTCATGTGAGACTAA
>JZKD02S1602867.1:335730-356823 GCA_000966675.3 Picea glauca
AATCCAACAATTGGTATCAGAGAAGGTTCCTTCAGAAATTAGTTTAATCATTGAAAGGTAGATCATGGAGAGTACCAACTTGTTTAAAAATGGAATACCATAGTTTGATGAACATAAGTGTGTTTTTTGGAGCATAAGGATGAAGACATATATACAGACATGGGTATTTCAAGTTTGGCAATCAATTATAGATGGATACACAACACCAGCAGTTCCACCAACAAATGACAAAGAAGTGAAACTTGGTGAGAATAATTCCAAAGAAAAAAATGCACTTTTGAATGGTCTCAGTGATACGGTATTCACCAAAGTTGCACATTGTAAATCCACTAAAGAGATTTGGGACAAGCTTCTAAATATTTATGAAGGAGATACAAAAGTCAAAGCAGCAAAGCTTCAAACTTACAGAGGTCAGTTCGAACAACTAAAAATGAAGGAAGATGAGAATATTGCAACCTACTTCTTACGAGTCGATGAAATAGTGAATGAAATCATAGGATTGGGAGAAGAAATCGAAAAATCTGTAATTGTTCAAAAGGTACTAGATCTCTTCCTATGAGATTTAACCCTAAGATATCAGCACTATAAGAAAGATCGGATCTAAACTCAATAAGATTGGACAAACTGCATGGAATATTCACAACATATGAAATGAGAACTGAACAAGAAAATCCAGATGTAAAATAAAAGCCTTCAAAGCATCCAAAAGATCAAAGAAAAATAAACAAGAAGAATATAGCAGCAATAGTGATGTCTCGGAAGATGATGAAGAAGTGGCCAACTTCGTCAAAAGACTGAACAAGGGAACCAATGGTAGGTATAGAGGTAAGATTCCTTTAATTTGTTTTAATTGTGATGGTATTGTTAATTTTTCTAAAAAATGTCCTCATAAGAAAAAGAGAAATGATGAAGGTTACTCAAAATTCAAACACTCATATAAAGGAAGAAGAACTACAAAGAAAGTTTTCAAGAAAACCTTATGCACCAAAGAAGACATCTCATCATCAGATGAAGATGAAGCCAATGACAGTGAGACAGGAAGATTTATATTCATGGCAGTAAAAGACTGGAAAACGAGACTCCGAAGAAGAATATGAAGAATTCGAAGAAGAATATGAAGAAGTCGAAGAAGAAATTGAAGAGCCAGAAGTTGACTATCGAGAAGAATTAATGTGTTCCATAGAAGTTATCAGAAGAGAAAACAAGAAACTACAAGCAGAACTAGACAAGAAAAAGGACACTCAAGAACTAGAACAAATGATCACAAAATTGAAGGTTCAAATAGAAGAAGATAAAAGAATTAAAGAAGCACTCAAAGAAAAGGACAGGATCATTGGAAACTTGGAAGCAAAGATTGTCACACTAAGGAAGGATATTCAAAAGAAAAATATGCAGAATAGCTCAAAAGTTTTGGATGACATTATCAGCAATAAAAAATCTCATCTTGAGAAGACCAAACTTGGATACAATCAGACAGAAAAGGGATTAAGCTCCAAAACAATAGAGCAAGAAACATATTCAAAAAGCTATGAAAAAACAATCAAAGGGGATAGAAGGATATACAAGGAAGATTACAAGGATACTCCTCCACCGAGAAGATTCATATTTCATAATCAACAACCAACAGATAGGCTTCAAGAAGAAGAAGGATTCATAAGATCACCTCCCTTCAGAAGATCCTCAACTCCTAGGTATCAAACTATATTTTTTGGTTTATTTTATGCATGTAATAATTTTGGACACAAAGTTGTGAATTATAGAGCTAACAACATGAACAATAACAACTTTGAGAGTCATAGACAAAAGGGTTATTCAAGAATACCTAGTGAAACACAGAGAAGAAGTTACAACAGGTTTCAATCTTTGAGCAGTGAAGTGGAATGCTAAAAATCTAACAATTTTGGACACGTGGAAAAAGATTGCAGAATGAAAGTCCCTCTTAAAGAACCTCAATAGAATAACAACAGTCACAGACAAGATCCTCAGAAAATGACATGGATAAGAAAGCAATATCAATATAGCAATGAAGAATGGACAATCACTCTACAAGGTAAGCAGAAGAAACGTGGTTGGTATGTTGACAGTGGTTGTTCAAAACACATGACAGGTGATAGAGACAAGTTTCTTACATTACAAAAGGAAAGAGATGGATCAGTCTCCTTCGAAAATGACGATTCAACCAAAATCATTGGAAAAAGCACAGTCCAAATTGGGAACAAGAATGAAAAGGCGAAAAATGTTCTACTAGTAGAAGATATGAATCATAATATTCTAAGTGTGATTCAAATGTGTGACCAAGGTCATAAAGTTACTTTCAATTCACAAAAGTGTGAGATAAGAACTTTCAGGGAAATTGGTCGCTACAGTTGCAAGAACTTGAAGCAACATATATGTGTTAAGTGAAATTGGAAATGAAAAGTGTTGTCTAGGAAAGGACAATGAAAGTTGGCTATGGCACAAAAGAAAGGGTCACATACATTTTGATAACCTTGTCAAACTCAGCAAAAGAGAAGTAGTCAGATAAATTCCCCAGATCACAAAACCAACCAACACTTTATGCAAGCATTGTCAACAAGGAAAGAAAACAAAGACTAGGTTCAAATCAAAGGAATATTCAATGACAAGACCACTGGAAATTGTGCATACTTATCTAGTTGGACCAACTATAAAAAATGGCTTAAAATGTGAGAAATACTTTATGTTATTAGTTAATGATTATATAAGAATGACTGCAGTTTGCTTTCTCAAGAATAAGTTAGAATATTTTGAAAACTTCAAGATCTACAAGAAAATGGTTGAAAATGAAATGGATTCAAAAATAAAATGCTTGAGATCTGATAATGGAGGAGAGTTCACCTCAAAGGAATTTATGGACTACTACAACTATCATGGAATAAAAAGCCAATTTTTTGTTGCTAGGACACCTCAACAGAATGGAGTTGTTGAAATAAAGAACAAGATAGTACAAAAAATGGCTCGAACAATGCTAATGGATTCAAAATTGGGAGATATTTTATGGACAGAGGCAGTGCATACAACAGTTCACATTAAAAACAGAGTAATGCTTAGAAACAACACCAACAAAACTCCTTACGAACTATGGAAAGGAAGACCAACAAATGTAAAGCACTTCAAAGTTTTTGGAAGCAAATGATTTATCAAAAGAGAAGATGGAAGAACGGGAAAGTTTGACTCTCGCATGGGAAAATGAGTACTTGTTGTTTACTCAACTAAAAGGAAAGCATACAAGTGTTACAATCTAAGATTGAAAAAAGTTGTGGAAAGAATCAACGTGACAATTTATGAAACAGGAAGACCAGAATCAAAGGAAGAAGAAAATGAATCAATGAAACATCCCTTAAAAGAAGAAACATAAGATGAAAAAGAAGTAGAAAATGAATATGAAGAGTATCCGATAAAAGCAAAAGAGGAAGTTCAACAAGTGCCTACAAAGACACCCAGTAGATGAGTACAGAAGAATCATCCTTTAGAACAGATTATCGGAAACAAAGATGCAGGTGTTGAGACTAGAAGAAGAATCCGTTCACCAGAAAAAACACACCTAGCACTCTCATCTACAATTGAACCAAACTCTTTTGAAGAAGCCAACAAGGATGAATTTTGCAAAAAGGCCATGAATGAAGAATTGGATCAAATAGAGAAAAATAGCACTTGGGAACTTGTTTCAAGACCAAAGAACAAGAATGTGATTGGCACAAAGTGGGTCTTCAGGAATAAATTGAATGAAGATGGACAGGTTACAAGGAACAAAGCTAGATTGGTATGTAAATGATATGCACAGGTTGAAGAGACATTTTCCCCAGTTGCTAGAATGGAAGCAATCCCGTTACTTTTAGCTTATGCATGATCCAAAAATATTAAAATGTATCAGATGGAGGTAAAATCATCTTTTATGAATGGGGAACTTGAAGAAGAAGTCTACATTGAACAACCAAAAGAATTTCAGTTGTCAGAAAACACAGACTATGTGTGTAAATTAAAGAAGGCCTTGTATGGTCTAACACAGGCTCTTAGAGCATGGTACTCTTGATTGGATAAGTATCTGCAGCAGGCAGGGTTTAGAAAAGAAAGTGTATCAAATAGAGAAAAATAGCACTTGGGAACTTGTTTCAAGACCAAAGAACAAGAATGTGATCGGCACAAAGTGGGTCTTCAGGAATAAATTGAATGAAGATGGATAGGTTACAAGGAACAAAGCTAGATTGGTATTTAAAGGATATGCATAGGTTGAAGAAATCTACTTTGAAGACACATTTTCCCCAGTTTCCAAAATGGAAGCAATCCATTTACTTTTAGCTTATGCATGATCCAAAAATATTAAAATGTATCAAATGGAGGTAAAATCAGCTTTTCTGAATGGGGAACTTGAAGAAGAAGTCTACATTGAACAACTAGAAGAGTTTCAATTGTCAGAAAACGCAGACTATGTGTGTAAATTAAAGAAGGCCTTGTATGGTCTAAAATAGGCTCTTAGAGCATGGTACTCTAGATTGGATAAGTATCTACAGTAGGCAGGATTCAGAAAAGGAAGTGTAGACAACAACCTCTACATCAATATAAGTCAAGGTAATATTTTGTTAATTGAAGTTTATGTTGATGATATTATTTTTGGTAGTGATGATGACAGGTTAAGCCATAAATTTGCAAAAGATATGCATAATGAATTTGAAATGTCGTTACATGGAGAACTATCCTTCTTTCTGGGACTTCATATATGTCAAAGAAACCAAGGAAATTTTATTTCTCAAACCAAGTATATCAAAGAAATGCTAAAAAGGTTCAGAATGGAAGATTGCAAATCAGTTATCACTCCCATGCAAACCAGTTGCAAGTTGAGCAAAGATTATGATTCGAAGTCTACAAATCAGAGGAAATATAGGTCAATGATTGGCAGCCTACTATATGTGACAACATCCAGAACAGATGTAATGCAGGAAGTTGGACAGGTGGCACGATTTCAAGCAGCACCAAAGGAATCGCATGTATTAGCAGTGAAAATGATTTTCATATATCTCAAAGGAACATAAGAGTTTGGATTATGGTATCCAAAAGGAAAGGATCTATCACTTATTTCCTACACATATGCAGATTGGGAAGGTTTTATTGATGATCGATGAAGTACCAGTGGAGCAACATTCTACTTGGGTGAGTGTTTAGTATCATGGATAAGAAAGAAACAATCATCAGTATATTTATTTATAGCCGAGGTAGAGTATATTGCAGCAACATCATGTTGTACACAGGTTCTTTGGATGAAACAAAATCTGACAGATATATAGGTTGAGTATGATGAGACCATTCCAATCTATTGTGATAATACAAGTGCCATCAGTATCCCAAAGGACCCCGTAATGCACTCCAAGACGAAGTACATTCCAATAAAGTATCACTTTCTACGATAGCAGGTTGTAGAAAAGAACATCTGAGTTGAGTATGTGGGCACAAAATAACAAGTGGAAGACATCTTTACAAAACCACTTCCATGGGAATCCTTTGAGTATCTTCGCCAGAGACTCAGATTTATTTATACTCCAAAATGAATGATTTTGAATTCTTATCTTATATGTCTTATATGTACACGAGGAATCACCATAAGAGGATAGTTCAGTTATGGGGAGCAACCCCGAATGGAAAGATACATTTGTCATTGATGAAAAAGGGGGAGAGATTCATCATATGCAGACAGAGGCATGGTTCCAAGGGGAGCATTGGTCCCAGATATGCAGAGGACAGAGGCATGTTTCCAAGGGGAGAATGAGTGATATGAATTTTGTATTGCATGACATAATTTCAGTTTTTCATCAGAGTGTTGCCATCAATGCCAAAGGGGGAGATTGTTGATTAAGGTTGGTTGTCATTGATGTCAACCCTTGAAGAAAGCCATGTAGCACAAAGGTTTGGGTAATGGACCCAAGTTTTTTTGATGTAAATATGACTCATTATTGTCTTGTCATGGTTGATAATAAGTATAAATGGATGAACTCCAAAGTGGTCCCCTTATGGTGAAATCGCTTACGGGAAGATGCTTTGCAGATTGAGTTATCCTAGAAGTATGGTCAGAGAACCCATTCTTATTTTTTTAATAGTGAGATGAAGGTCAGTGAATTTGTTAGTGAGAATATATTATATGGATATTGTTTGTCATTCCATTTCCGGTGGTATGTGGAATGTCACATAACTCCTCACGGTTTGAGAGTTATGGCCTTACGAAGTTGGAGGGCCCTTTAATGTTATCTAGAAGCCCCAAAAGGTCAAAGTAATCAAAGTGCATTAAGGGATTTTAGAAGGTAAATAATAAAGTGAAGTGATGAGTGTACTATAATTCAAAGTGAATACAAATAAATTATTTAAATAATAAATTTAATGGAGAAATTAGAAGTGGGTTAACCCTAAAATAAGGAAAGTGGGCAAAGTGACCTAGAAGATGTTTTTAAGGAAGCTACTTCGGAGAGTATAAATAAGAGGCAAGGCTCTCTCATTTTAGATACACTTGAGAATATTTAATATCTGTAAGTGTCTAAGGCAACCAAAGGATATCTAAGCCAAATTTTTGAGGGAAGGTGAAGAAAAGAAGGCCAAAATTCAAGGAAGGATAAATTATTTTGATGATGCTTTCTAAGGTATGCTATTTACAGGTCATCTCACCATTTTCGCAATAAAAATTTTTATAGAATGATTCATACCATGAAATTGATATTCTATGGATTAAACATACCCAAGTATCTATGGTAAACAATTCATCTTATGGGTCGTTGTATTTTTGGAGTTACACTCCATGGAAAATAGGGTTTGTGGTTAGTCCTGAAACTAGTCTAAAAAAGGTGTTTCGGGTAAAAATGTCATAACTTATTCATAAAATATACAAATTAAGTAAGACCAAATGTGTTTATTATATTACATTCTTTAGTATGTTTTTTAATAGTTTAATATCAATTCAACAAATATTATGTGCGGGGCACGCTGTACAAGTTCGCTCTCTAGAATAAGCCAGAATTTAGCAGGGTATTCCATTTTTTATATAAATCCTTTTCTGAGAGGTTCCAAGTAGTCACACCTAGAGGAATTTCATAAAACACATTTAATAACATTGTGTATCAGTTTCAGATCCTTATTCATTAGAAGTACAAAGTTATGATTATTTCAAATTAGGGTTGTTGACTAATCCAAAACTAGTCATGTGAGACTAAAGAAATGTTTGATGAAAATACTAGTCTCTTGTTATTTAAAGTTAAGGAAGGTTTGCAGGTATGTAATCATATACACCAAGTCTATTACCAAGTTACAAATCATATTTGGATGATGAAATTGATGAGGGATTTTGGTTGAGGTACAAGTTGGGTACATGGTTGAGACAAGTAGTTGATGAGTTGCAACATACATGAGGTGTATAGTTGATGATGTTGGTACATATTGATGAATCATAGTTGATGAGTAGTTGACACATGATTAATACATACTTGGTACATGGTTGGTTTCACTTGTTCTTGGTACAGGTTGATTACATGTTGTTTGGTACAAGTTGGTGCATGGTTGATGCACTTGTTTATGGTATAGGTTGGTGCATGGTTGATGCACTTGTTTATGGTACAGGTTGATTACGGGTTGAGGTACAGGTTGATGCATTGTTGATGCATGGTTAAGATTTATTGGTATAGTTTTATAGCGGTATATCTCACAGTGATAGTGTGGCAGTGCTTCCATCATTCTACTTCTACTTCAGGGCAGTTGGACGGGGCAAGGACAGGTGGTTGTAGCCACTTTCCGGTTGTAGTCCGATAACATAGGGAGTTGTAGCCTCCTTCTGGTTGTAGCTAGAGAATTGTGGAGTTGGAGATTCCCTCAGGTTGTAGCCTAAGAAGCAAGGGGGTTGGAGCCTCCTTCTAGTTGTAGCTGGAAAGAAAAGGAATTTGGTGCTTCCAATGAATGTAATTCTTCAAGACATATAAGAAAAAACATTACGTGGTTTTCTCCTGATTTGGGTTTCCACGTAAAAAACTGGTGTATTGTGTATGTGTTTGATTGTTCATTTCTTATTTCTCATTATTGGATAATAATTCTACATTGATATAACACTTGGATTATTTGGACAAAATTGATTATAATTACGCTATTACTGATTCACCCCCCCTCTCAGTAATACAACAAGGATTTGATGGACAAGGGGTTAATTAGAGAAAGCTTGAGTCCATGCGTTGTACCAACAATGCTAATTCCAAATAAGGATGGAGGATGGACAATGTGCATAGACTCGAGGTCCATAAACAAAATCACGATCAGGTATAGATTTCTTTTACCCATGATGGATGACTTGATGGATTGCTTCAGTGGAGCAAAGTTTTTTTCAAAAATTGATTTGAAAAGAGGATATCATCATATTTGAATGAAGGATGGTAATGAATGGGAGAAATAATTCAACATGAATGAAGGGTTGTATGAATGGCTTGTTATGTTGTTTGGCTTGCCAAATGCGCCAAGTACTTTCATGAGATTGATGAACAAAGACTTGAAATATTTCATTGGTAAGTTTGTAATTGTGTATCTTGATGATATAATGATCTTGAGTAAGGTTGAGGAAGAACATTTGAGACATTTAACTCTAGTGATGAGGAGGTTGTAGCAAGAGAAATTGTTGATAAATCTGAAGAAGTTGTCTTTCATGAAGACATAACTCATTTATTTGGGTTTTGTGATCTCTTTGAATGAGTTGAACATGGATCCTGAGAAGGTAAAAGTGATCAAAGAGTGGTCATCACCAAGGAATATCTTTGAAGTCAAAAGCTTGCATGGACTAGCCAGTTTTTACAGGAAGTTCATCAGAAATTTTAGTGTAATTTATGCACTAATTATGGACACAGTCAAGAAAAGACATAAATATTTTCATTGGACAGAGGAAGCGGAGAAAATTTTCAAGTTATTGAAAGAAAAGATAACCAAACAACCAGTTCTGTTTCTACCATATTTCAACAAAAAATTTCAAGTGAGATGTGACGCAAGTGGATTTGTGATTGGAGTAGTCTTAAGTCAAGACAATAAACCAGTTGCATACTTCAGTGAGAAACTGAATGAGGCCAAAATAAACTACTCCACTTATGATAAAGAGTTTTATGTAGTCATACAAACGCTGAAGAAATAGAGACAATACCTAGTTCCAAAAGAGTTTGTTTTGTATAGAGGAAATTACACCTTACATTTTATAACCAGTCAAGAGAAACTAAACCAGAAACATGCAAAATGGGTTGAGTTCATGTAGAACTTTACTTTTGTTATAAAGCACATTTTTGGAAATGCTAACAAGGTTGTTGATGCATTGAGCAGAAAATGTTTGATTCTGCGGGAGTTTCGAGTGAAGACCTTAGGTTTTGATAGCCTTAAGGACATGTACAGAGATGATTCAGATTTCAAGGATGCTTATGAAGCATGCGAGAATCTTGTTCTGAGAGATAGAAGTCAATGGATCGAATACTTGATTCAGGATGGACTGTTATTCAAATGAAATCAGTTTTGTATCTGGAGGAGTTCTATGAGATAAAACCTTTCAAAGGAAAAACATAGTGGGGTATTAGCTGGACATTTCGGCCATGATAAAACATTCGTGCAACTGAAGAGTTTGTATTATTGGCTAGGAATGAGGACGGATGTTAGGAAATTTTTCAATAGATGTAAAATCTGCTAGCACAGAAAGGTGAAAAGACAGAATACAAGATTGTATCAACCATTGACAATACTAGAGAGGCAGTGGGATGTAGTAAGTATGGATTTTGTGTTGGGACTGCCAAGGATACAGAGAGGTTGTGATTCCATATTTTTGGTAGTCGAAAGATTTTCCAAAATGGCACATTTCATTCCGTGTCAGAAAACCAGTGATGCAACACACATTCAAAATCTATTGTTCAAAGAAGTTGTTCGACTTCATGGTTTACCCAAGAGTATTGTTTCAGACAGAGATACCAAATTTGTTGGTCATTTCTGGAGGACACTATGGAAGAAGTTGGGGATGAATTTATCTTTTAGCTCAGCATATCACCCTCAGATGGATGGATAGACTGAGGTAGTAATTCTAAGCTTGGGGGACTTATTGATGAGTTTAGTAACTGAACATCACAGTCAGTGGGATCAGATTATGCCGAAAGTAGAGTTTGCATATAATGAATCACCTAATAGGAGCACAGGACAGAGCCTGTTTTCAGATAATGTATGGAATGCAGCCAAGAGGAGTATCTGAGTTGAGAGACTTAGAGAAGAATGAGTTCAGAATTGTTGAAGCGAAAGATTTTGCAGTAGAGATTAAAGAGCAGTTATTGAATTCTAACAAGGAATACAAGTGCAAAGAAGATCATCACAGGAGACAGCTTCAATTTGAAGTGGGAGATTTAGTTTTATATTTTGAATACTTGGTAAAATGGAAGGGACAACCGATTGAGGATGCCAATTGAGAAAGTGAAGCAGAAATCCAGAAACATGGACAGACGGTGCAAGAGCTCATGGACAAGAGTCCATGAATTTTTCAGCCAGAGGAGTATGATGCAGGAGTATCACCAGCAAAGAAAGTGTGAGTGGAGGACAACTGGATATACACCAGTGCGCATTTTGAAGAAATTTTGAATTTCAAAAGAAAACACATTAATGTAATAGCTGGAAGGGTGTAATTGCTTTTAATATTTTGGGGATTGTAATATAGATCTTGAGTGTTTCTCTCATCTATTGGTTGTAGTAATTTATTGTAATGAATGTAAAGTAGTTGTAGTCTGTAATTCGATAAGATAGATTAAGGTTGTAGGAGGGAAAACTAAAGAATACTCCCTTGTATGTATTGTCAATTCTCATTGTAATGAGCAATAGAGCAAGAGAGCATGGGAGAGCAGAGAAGAATAGAGATTGTAGAAGTTGTATGAGAAGATAGATGTTGTTGTTGTAGACCATGTACAGAAGCACTTGACTTAATATAAGAATGCTTTGATCCAATTTCATAGTGTATTATGGTTTCTATTTGCAACTATTGAATGGTATGTTTACAACTTGCTTATATTCACTGTTATGCATTTGTTTCAATGTTTTGTAGGCACGTGATTTCATGTTCAATGTATGAAGTATGTGAGAGGGAGATTATAAGTTTCAATCGTTTCTCTTCCTAAGAATTCCTACAAGGAGTGCAGTGAAAGTCCGCAAGGAGTGCATCAATAGGATCTGAGTTCTATCTCAGAAAGCTCAGGAGATATACAGTTGATCTTGTACCAGTAGAAGTGAAAGTATAGCACAAAACCGTGCAAGGTGTGCGCAGTCCAGGTCGAGTCTTAGAATTTTCTAACCCAAGTGAGTGGTTGAAGGAATTTTGTCACAAGGAGTGCATAGAGTTGGAGTTTTTGAATAACCAGAGGTTATTGTGGAAGTCGCAAGGAGTGTGCATTGAATCCCTTAGAATACTTGAGTTTGTAGTAAGGATCAAGCTCAGGAAGGGTAGAGGCTTGGAGAAGTTCAGAACGAGGATGAGGGTTGAAGTCACCTCATGGGAGCAAGTTCATAAGGATTGACGCTGAGTTGTTTGGCGAGGAACCATCAAGAACCTCGGTGGACATTAGCAATTCCTGAAGGGGAAACGCCAATTTCCATGGGTCATTGGATCCACTAGATCTATGGGGAGGATAAAGGTGAGAGTCTTTCAAAACTCGCAAGCTCAGGAGAGATAGCCATCGTCAAGAGGGAAGATTAAGTCGTTGATCTATTTCGTGGAAAAGGGACTTCGAGAATTCAGGGGTCAGGAGAGTAAAGGAAATGGTTACCCATAAGTCGTGAGTTGTGAAGTCCTGACTTCGCGAAAGAAGAATCTGGACCGTCAGATCGTGGGAAGTTCAGGATCGTTGATCCATGTTAAGGAATTCATGAGTTTGTACTTTGGGAAAAGGGAGGAGAGTTGCATCATGGATTCACGAGTCGCGAAGTACCATAGCACTCGGAAGCTGGGCCCCAGGCCACAACATGAGGTCCCATCGACGGAAGTATAAGAGAGGAGCTAGGGATTGGTATCCCTATTCTAGGGTTTCAGAAGTTTTGGTACCAGGTGACTTACATTAGAAGTCCCAAAATCGTGAAACATGAAGCGCCTTTGTGTAAGGGGTCGTGGTCACTGTCGGTGGTCACGTGAGGGGAGCTTGCACCTAGTTCTTGTTCAGACATGTAGGGTTTGTAGAGGTACTTATGGTATTTAAGTGTTGAAGGTTCCAGCAGGGACCAAGGAGCCATTTCAGATCAGAGTAATTTGAATATCCAAATACTGGTAGGTCAATAGAACCTACTAAGGTGGGGCACTGTGTTAGATAGGTGTCAAATAAGGGTGTCTTAGAAAGGGGTGGTACCATGGAGAAAAAAAGGATTAAAAGTGAAAGGTACCATTGCAATCAGAATGAATAGAGGAATGCAATGGACTAGGTTACAAATAAGAGTGTTGAAGGGCCCCAGACCGTTTTTTACTCCTGCGGAATTATTCTCCAAGTTGAATAATACTATAGTGATGAAATGGCCAAATCTTTAATAGGAGGAAATGTGTAGGTATTTCGCAACCAGAATGCATGAGACACTGTGCACAATAGATCTTGTTTGTTCTTCTTATGTTTTCATTCCAAGGGTTAGGGTATTCAAGGTTTCTACAGACAATGGTTTTCCCTGTGCTATAGCTCTCTAATATACGTGCGGGGTCCAACAACAGTACTCGGCCCTATATCTCAGGGCACCAACTAAGGAGGCTAGACTATGCCCTTAGATATACTACCCAACTACCGAGGTACTAGAGAGTATCTTCCTGAGTGTTGTTATCAGTGGAACTATAGTAGTCAGGAGGTTGATTGGTTTATCTACGGAGGGCTTTTGTATATCTAGGTCGATCCGTATACAGGTGTTGTCTGATGTGCTACCACTCAAAGGGGTACCAATAGGGGTTACAAGGGTGGCCAAAAATGTGCACTTTAGTACCACTTGTAGTTCCTACGTGTTTGAGTCCCTGATCGTCGGTTTATGCGCGGAACGACAAATATCTGTAGCATAAAGACGTCAAAATATGTCTCTACCCTGAAGAAAAAAAATTACCCCATAATTTCTTCCCAGGAAGGAGCTCTGATACCACTTGCAATATTCCAGATATAATATAATATGCAGGACATAAATATTTAGCAAGAAATTGCAGAACAACAATGATATATCAAGAACAATACTAGAATAACACCAAAAAGAACACCTTTATTAATTATAGCAATGTTCACTTTCCTCTTCGAGGGGGAAAACTCCAGCAGAGAAAATCTCTATTACAATAATCTCCAAGACAAAAATATCTAATGTCTCCTACTCTTATTTATACTAATTCTACCTTTTAAGGAAACTTCTAGAAGAAGGCCTTTCTAGAAGCGGAAGCTTCTATTAGGTCTTCTTACATTGAATTTTTCTCCTTTATTTATTAATCCTTATTAACTAATGTCAACCTTTATTACATAGAAAACATATCCTACTAACTAATGACCTATGGAGAGGGGTTAGGATCAAATCCTTACACCAGTACAAGGGTGTACAGCAAGTCATCCTGAGAGGTATGTCAACATGTGCTCCAAAGATCATGTCTAACCAGCACATAGAGATATTTTTTAGACACGGGGACGTGGCTTACATATAAGAGTGTTTGATCACCATGGAGAAGCCATCAAAAAAATGCCAAAATTACCCTATGGATATCCAGGCATTGCTTGGAAATCATGAGTGATTGTTTGAACCATTTCCATAAGGATTTGAGAATGTCATTGAGCTAGAAGATGGGTCGAAGACTATGATCACCACTCCTTAAAGGCATCCCAAAAGATTTAAGGATGAAATAGAGAAGGCCATAAAGGATTTTCTAGATATGGGACACATCATTCCTAGCTCTATTCCTTTCTCTTTGTCAATTGTAGGGGTGAAGAATAAATATGGTACTATGAGGATGTGCATAGACTACAGGGCACTAAGTAAGAAGACAATAAAAAAATGATACCCAATATCCATGATTGATGATTTGAACGATGAGCTACATGGAGTAGTTTACTTATCAAAGCTTTACCTGCAATCGGGATACCACCAGATTTGGGTCAGGGAGGAGGCTATCATAAAACAACATTCAGGTGTCACTATGGGTACTGGAAGTTTCTATTCATGTCCTTCAGTTTGACTAATGCACCAACTACCTTTCAGTCATGCATGAACCATATCTTCAACAAAAATTGAGGAAATTTCAACTGGTGTTCTTCTAAGATCTTCTCATTGTTGGCACAGGGGCAGACCTAGGGTTCAACACTTAAAAAGTGCACCAACAAAACCCTAACTACTAACCCTTTCAAAAACACATGCAAAGCAGGTGAAGTCTCACCCGAGGTAGAGGTAGCGAGGGTTACAGGACTCAAGTGTCTATAACCAAGCTGGGACACAGATCTGTGATTATAACACTTCATAGAGTACTTAGGAAAAACACAAATTAATTCATTATCTTCAATCACATCGCAGATCAAACCCTAAGTACAGATCGACGCAGTAACAATGACAAAATATACATCGCACTTAGCATCAAAAATTAGATCTAACACATTAAATCATAGGCAAAGCACTGAGAATTCATAGATTTATCTATCATTCACAATAACCAATGCACTAAGAAGATCTACAGCATAAATATCATAACACAAAGAAAACCATCAACACATGATATACATGCTTCACCCCAGTGTGGGGCTACGTCCACCAACGACTTCTTATTCTTTATTATGCTTCAATCTCTTACATCTACCTGCTCCTGTGCACTAAGCCACAGAGCCAAGATTCACACCAGACAGGTGATCTATGCATTGTGCACCAGATCCACCTTTCCAAAATCAGGTCAAGGCACAGAGCCAACTCCTCTATCAAGAATAGAGTCATACATATATGTTTTGTTTCACAAAGAAACACAGAATTACTTGCCTCTTGCACTTATCCAATTACTTCCCTTTTTCACTTAGCTACATACTACTTACTTAGCTCTTCTACCTTACAATATTTTTCTTATTTATAATTTTACATTCCTTGCCAAAAGGCCTAATCATGGGTAAACCCATGGGCCAACATCCCATAACCCATTACATAAACCCTAATGAACCCCTTTCTAGGTCCACAAAGCCCACAAAACAAGTGAGATCTCGCGATCTCAGTTCCGCCTGGGTGCTCCATCTTCAACCAGCCTATCGAAGTCCAAAAAGTGGTCAAACCCAACCAATGTTTCCTCAAAACTTGGTCGAGGGCCAACACTCATCTACAACAAGATGTGGAAGGAATACCTGAAGCATGTGGATGTGATTCTCACCATTATGGAGGAACAGTATCTTTTTTCCAAGGAGGAAAAGTGTGAGTTCAAGTTGGGTGAGATCCTTTATCCAGGGCATGTGATTGGTGTTGAGGTAGTAAAGGTGCATAAGGAGAAGATCCAAAACATATTGTAATGGCCCACCCCCAGGTCACTCACATATCTATGGGGATATACCTTTCTTGATATACCTTTTTCACTTCAAAAGTCTTCAAATGCAAAAACATAGCTTTCTTACGAGTTGGTAGCGCACATGATGGAAATCTAGTTGTTTGCACTACCAACTTGTCATCATGGAGAATAATGAAAAATAAAAGATCAAGTTATGATCTGATTTGTAATGATGGGTCATTATGGACCATGAATGGCTCTTAAAACATGTGAATCACTCTTAAGAAAAAGATGAATTGACTTTAGCAATAAAACTTAGGATGAAAACCCTAGATGACCATTTAGTCACCTATCAACTTTATTTGACATGACCAAATTTTGGTGAAAAGATTGACTTGAGAGGCTAACTTTCTAGGAGCTAACATAGCTATTACAAACAATTTTTGAAAGGATTTTCACAATTGGGTGCACCATTAACATACCTCACTACGAATGGGGAATTTTGATGGTCATAGGATGCAAATGTAGCGTTTGACGGAATGAAGAAGGTCATGAGAACTTCCCCAGTATTAGCACTCCCATATTTTACACAACCTTTTATCTTGGAGTGTGACACATCCAGTGAAGGGATAGGAGTAGTATTGATGAAGAACCAACATCCGATAGCTTCTGAGAGTAGGAAGCTAATGGAGCCTAAGAATATCTACCTAATCTATGAAAAGGAGATGGTGGCCATTATGAATGCATTGGCAAAAGTCGGATAGTACTTGGTAGGAGCACGCTTCGTGGTTTAGACTAACCACAACAGCTTGAGATATTTCTTGGAGAAATGGGACCTGAATGAGAGGCAACAAAAGTGGGTGAGTAAGGTACAATAATATGATTTCAACATTGAATATGTAAAGGGAAAGAAGAATATAGTTGTTGACTCCTTATCCAAAATATTTGTAGTCTTCTCCATGATAGAGATCTCAGCAGACTGGAAATCCATTCTCTTGGTAGAATACTCCAAGAATACCTTGTCTTGTGAGATGATGGAGGGTAGTATTCAAGATGACACATACAAGGTATTGGATGAAATCATCCACTGCAAAGATAGGATCTATCTTGTCCCTGAGTCCACACTCAAGGATAATATTTTGAGAGCAGTGTATGATGCACCACTAGCAGGGAACCAAGGGTATCTGAAGACCTACAAGAAGGTGAGGGAGAGATTCTCATGGAAGGGTCTCAAAAGGGATGTACTTCTTAAATTGAGGGAGTGAATGAATTTCCAATAGAACAAGTCAGAGTTTACATATCATGTAGGACTGCTTCAACCATTACCGATTCTGGAGCAGAAGTGGTAAATCATTTCCATGGACTTCATCACAAGGTTACCAAAGGTGTAAGGCAGGGACTGTATCAACATCGTAGTGAACAGGTTGACTAAATATGTGTGCTTCTTTTTTATTCCTATGGAGTACATCGCATATCAGGTAGCATATCTATTCTTCATGGAGGTGTTCAAACTCCATGGCTTTCCAAGGAACATAATCAATGACCGAGATAGAAGGTTTCTCAGTGCATTTTGGCAAGAGTTTTGCAAGTTATCCGGGACAGAGTTGACACCTAGCACTAGATATCACTCCTAGACAGGTGGGAAGACCAAGATATAAGTAAATAAATGGATCGAGGGGTACCCGAGGAACTATATGTCAGGGAAGAAATGAGCATGGATAAAATGGTTGCATCTCAGGGAGCATTTCTACAAAACCACTCATCACATGTACATTAGGATGAGCCCATTCAATCCATTGTATGGCTATCGCATTCCATCTTTTGTCGATTTGGCATTTGGAGAGAGCCAATATCCTAAGGCCAAGGACTAGTTACAGTAAAGTCAGGACATCTTCTGAGTCCTGAAGGAGAATCCACAAGTTTCTTAGAATCAAAAAAATATGTATGTAGATAGACACAGGGTAGAACACAACTTTGCGGTTGGATATCTTGTCTATTTCAGATTGTAGTCGTATAGACAATCGTCACTGAAGAAGAGTGGTGTAGAGAAGATTAAGCCCCACTTTTACGGGCCCTATAAAGTGATCATGAGAGTTGGGGAAGTAGCATACGAGGTGAAGCGACAGGAGGGAAGTAGGATCCACAATACCTTCCATGTATCATACCTCAAGAAGGCATTGGGATAGTAGGTCATTGCTTTGGAAAATATTCCTCCACTAGATGAGGAGGGACAGTTGGTTCTAGCTCCCAAGAAGATTTTTTATGTTAGGGAACGAAGATTGAGGAGCAGGGTCATTCAAGAGTACTTAGTTGTATCAATAGGATTTCCCACAGAAGATGCTACCTAAGAAGGGGAGAAGATCTTGCAACACCCTAATCTGGAATTGCTTGAGCACAAGCAATCTTGGGAAGGGAGGATTGTAAAGTCCCCTTTCAATTAACTATGATGGAGGATGACTCAATGGCCTATATGACTCTTGTAGGATATACTCATCAAGGAAAAATGGATTCAAGGAGGTTTATTTGGTGTCACTAGGTAAAAAAAAATGACAAATCCTAAAAGTGACATTAAATAAAATAAACAATTATATTTAAATGGAATTGGAGGGAAAATAAAGTGAAGATTTGATTTGGTCAAAATGGAGGAAAGATCTAGAAGGTCCAAAGAACAGATAAATAAAAGAGTAACCCTTCCCCTTAGCATTATGATTTGATATATTATTGAGTTCTCTTGTAGCCAACATTTTCATTGGGGTTTTGGGGAAAACCCTTCCACTGCAGGTTTAGTTTCAATGGTGCAATATCCACCTTAGTTAGATAAGAGGAGTATTCATTCAGAGTTCTCATTGGAGTTGATTTGGTGTTTGATTTCATATAAAGGGAGTTGGGAAGCATATTGGCTTGCGCAGGGGGTTTGTGGTGATTTTCAGGAATAGGTCGAGCTTCAAATACATAGGTGCCAAGAGGGTTTCTTGCATTTGCGAAAGGGGACATGGCCGCGGGTTGAGAATTGGTTGTTACACGAGGCCCCATAGTCATCCCACGAGGACCATTGAGAATTGGGGTTTGTAGCCATCTGTCAAACCGATTTTGTGGGAGCTCGGGAATGGGTTGACTACAGATTGACTTTGCTAGATCATAGTAGAGTAAGGCTTGGTGAGTCTTGGATCAGTGGACACCATAGGTTGGCATCATTCCAGGTTTTCTTGTGTGTTTCTGTAGTATATTATGTAGTTTCCTGGAAGCCATTAGATTTGTGTACTTAGTAGTATTCTACAGCTGTTATTACAACCATTAGACATCATTGTATTGATTTTGAGAGTTTTTGTCCATAATAAGATGCCATGATTATCTGCTCCATTTTTGTGTAATGAATGTATGCTATATGTTTGACAATATTCCTCATTGAGAAAATTGTCTATGAGAAGTTAACAACACATTCATATAAGAAGAAACAACAAATTTTGGGCAATATATATATATAATTCCCTCCTAACCTAGTTGGGAGCATTACATTTTGATTTTCTCCCTGCACCTAACACTTCCTTTTTTACCACCTACAACACTAAACTATGTACCTTTCACCATACTTCCACCCATGATATTACAGAACATTGAGCCTTCAGTACTCATAGAGGCTAGAACCAGGGATGATTTTAGCGGCTAAATTTCATTCATGGGCTAATTTTCCATGGTTTTTCCTTAAAAGAGATTCGTTATTTTAAAAATGATTCACCCAAATTTTATAAGATAAAATTATTTTACTTTAAAAATCGCCAAAATTTTATAAAATCTATATTAAATCCTTAGAAATTTGAATATTTTTACAAAAATATCTCCAATCATTTATAGTTGGCATATGAAGGATTTGTAAGACTTGCCAAGGTTTCTACATTTTAAAATAAATTTCCATCCTTAAAATCATCCTTAACTAGAACCTTACTAACTTCTCCACCACTGACCCTTCACACTTGGAATTAGATCTACTTGTGTTTGATAATCCTTCCAATGCCAATCAAAATTTTCATTAATTGCTACATCTTATTCTTTTTTCAATACATCTCTCTTATTCCATAAGTATCAAATTGTAGTACCCCGCCTTGTGTTAACCTTTCACTTCAAATAATTGCACAAAATAAACAATAAAATTCAAAATTATACACAAATTAATTATATATATATATATATATATATATATATATATATATATATATATATTCAAATTGTGTAAAAATTATAAAAGTAATAAAAAAATAAAAAATAAAAAATAAAAAAATAAAAATTAAATGTCTTCAAAGAATGTCACAACATAATAGATATACTATGTCGTTGCGCATGGTTTTGTCCAACTTGTTTTAAGGGGATAAGGGTTTAGTCATCATTTCAAGAGATAAGATTGATTGCACCAAACTTATTGTTGCCCTCCCAAAAAAAGGGGGAAACGAAAAATTATAACGAAAATTTAAATTTTAAATTTTATAATCTATTTTATTATCTAGGGATGTGACAACATCCATAATTCTATATTAATTTATAGCTTTATAATCTTGAGTTTATTGGCTAATTTCCCCTCGGGATTGTGGAAACATGCATGACATATTCTGGTAGGCATGCTTCACTTTTATTATTCTTTCCTCCAAAAACTATTTACCACTTGAATGACATATACAATTCCCTTTGATAAAAGAATTAAAGAGAAAAGAGAGTATCAATCTTCTTTCATAAGGGTGTGGCCCATTAGGAGAGTTGACATGGTGGTGATTTTCTGGTTTGCATCAAAATGAATTCTGAAAGTTGGTGATACATCGTTCGCGATGATTTTGGAATATGTATTCCCATTTAAGTTATGCATTGCCTTACCACGAAGCTTTACTGGCAATACCACCACTTTTAAATGGAAAGAACAATTTTAAAAGTCCATTAACCTTTAGTGGTTAATTTTAAAATTGAAAGAACAATTTTAAAAGTCCTTTAAAAGTTTAGTCACTGATTAATTATTACTTTTCTTTCATGATCGTCTACGCAATTTATCACCTAGACAATTTGGTAGACAATCAATATTTTTATGTGGGTACGTTCTCACTATACTAACGTTACCTTAAAGTAAAAGTTAGTTACACTTCCGTGTCATTATTAACGTTACCTTAAAGTAAAAGTTAGTTACACTTCCGTGTCATTATTAACGTTACCTTAAAGTAAAAGTTAGTTACAATTCTGTGTCATTAATGTTGTGCGAGAAGATTGTGGATTTTAAGTTTGATTTAAAATTCGATGAGACACCACTCCTTTTTAAATCATTGTGAAGTCTGGGGCTGTAGTATTTCTCGTAAATCCTGAAGAAAGATACAACAAATACAAAAGAATTTTATAACCTATAATCTCAAAATTAAAGGAAATACACCCTATCCCATACTCATCTTAGAAACAAGCCTCTCCCCCATTGAGAGCATGGCTATGACTAGATACCTAATATATAAGAACAAGTTAAACAACATGGAAGACAAGAGGTTACCTAAAATTGCTTCAAAATCAAGTCATAACCACCATCGACTCAAGCGAGGATGGCATAAAGATGCCCGGTCTTGGCTAAACTATTGGGGAATCATGGAAGAAAC
>JZKD02S1602867.1:377858-428658 GCA_000966675.3 Picea glauca
ATAACATTCTCATCAAGGGAATTATATCAATCAATTACTTGACATCAACCAATGACATCAATCAAACCAAACCATTTACATCAATGACATATGATCCAACAATCTCCCAAGTAATTAAACCATTGGAATCAATGACAACATGATCCAACACGTAACCTTTGTTTCATTTTTTAACGAGGTTGCCTTAGAGACGCAAAAAATATCCTCGTAAGTGGTTTCATTTTTTAACGAGCTTGAAATCAAAAAACCATGCTCAAAGACCTTTGTTTCATTTTTTAACGGGGTTGTTCCAGAGACACAAAAACTATCCTCAAAACTCTCTTCTTGATCATGGATTCCAAGAGGACAATGCTCCAGAATGACACCATGTCAAGAGACAAAACTCATTCATGGCTTCCAAGAGGTCTTCACTAGAAGGAAGAAAAACACTCTAGAAGGACACCATGTCGAGGGTCGTGACAGGAGTAAAGAGATCCTATATACAGTATCCTATATAATTTTCTACCCAAAGTAATAATAACACTGCGGGGTCTAGACTCATACATAACATGATGCTTCCACAAATATGGTTGTCCTAAAATAACATCACAAACTTCAAGGGGAGAAATATCACATAATACCTCATCTTTGAAAGGCTTGATGTCGTAGGGAAGATGACACTATTGGGTGGCACGGAGATCTCTTCCTTGGTAAAAACAACCAATGGTGTAAGGTTGTGGGTGCGGTGTCGTTGGCAATTCTAGACACTTCACAACCTCTTCTGAAATCAGGTTCTTATGACTTCCGCTATCGAAAATGAAATGAAGCAGAGCCCGCTTTACCCACATATATGAGTGAAATAGGTGTTCCCCTTCCTCTCATTCTTTTGGTTTGCTTGGTTGGACTTTGGTGGTAGCGACAATGGAACTGGGTTCAACATCGATGATCCACTTCCCTCCTTTGGGATTTGATTCAGAATTAGAATTGACCTCTGACTCAAAATATTTCATCTCGGCCATGAGTGACTTCTTGGAGAGACATTCTTCAGTGTTGTGCCAAGGGATTTTATGGTACTCACACCATTTTCCCATGTCCTTCTTTGTTTTCGCATTGCCCTTCTTGTGTTGCATCTTGGACTGGTTGTCCTGAGAATGTCCATCTCTGCTATGTCCCTTGTTGTGTGGGTTGGGGCCACCTTTTCCCTGCTTCAACTCTGAGGAGTTTGCAGATCCAAACTCTCACCTCTTTTCCTTAAATTTATGCTCAATCTTGACAATGTATCTATAGTATGTACCCAATGAGGTGATGTCTAGAAAATCCATTTCTGTTTGGATGTATCTATGCAAACAACCACAGTATTTGAGCACCAGATGTCTCTCAGAGTCTTTGATACCTAGTTTGGTTCGTAGTGTGTGAAAAATATTGGTGAGATATGGTACTGTCTGGTCCCTTTCTTTACGCAGGGTGGTCCATCTAGTGTATTGGTCCTCATATCTTCCAACATGGTAGTATTGTTACTTAATGGAATCTCAGAAGGAAACCACAAATATTTTAGATTCCTCTATGGTCTTTTTCTCAGAGTAAGTGTCCCACTAGTCCTTAACATGGGGGACGACCTTGAGGAGTGAAAAAGTAATCTTTTCCCTATCAAAAAAATTGTGGACCAAAAAATACCCTTCGAGAAGATTCAACCATTTATCTACATCATCTGCATCTATAAATCCTTCAAATAATGGAATATCAAAATTTACATGTACCTTGAAGGGGGTTGCATGGTTGCTTGATGAATATGCTTCTCTTATGGGTAGCCACCGAAGGATCTGCGCAAATTTTTCCATCATTTTGTTCCTTTGTCACGCAAGGGATTTCTTGAGAAACATTTCAAAAGGATCTCCTGCTTCATCATCTTTATTTTCATCTCCCATGGGTTTTTTTCAATCTCGATGTGACCGATCTTGAAATGGATCGATTGGTTCGAGTCCCATCTTCTTATACCCAGATCTTGTCGGGGACATGCACGAAGAAAAATAAATGAAGAGTAGATCACTATGATACCACTGATCTGTATTTAGGAGCAGAACAAACTGATTAACACACTGAATACAATAAACATAGAGATATGAAGAACAACATAGATATCTAGTGAACAATATATTCTATTGAATAAATGAAATAGGATGAAACTGTAAAAATGTAAAACTAAAACACTTGCTCAAATGGTGGTAGTTATTTATGAGAAGAGATGTGGCTGCTATGCACATTTGTCTGAGAAGAATGATTACAATGAGGCTCCAGAGGCCTTTTAGATATTACTCATAAATTCCAAAACCCTATACATCCAAAAAATTAACCGTAGAAGGTGAAACGCCAAAAGTCATGTGGGCCCCTATGGGTAAGTTGGTACCTCAATTTCCTGTGGTCGTAACTTTTTCATACGACCTTTGTTTTAGGCGCGTGATAGCCCATTGGAAAGGTATTTCAGAGAGATACACATTGTGTCATCAATCTTTGACTTCGTCTACATTTTGACTGTGGCAAGCCAAAAAAAAATTGTTTAGGGATCCAAAACGGCCCTCGAAGTACAACAAGATGTGCTGACATGAAAACATACAAAATAATCTAGTTGGATTAGGTGAGAGGCTACCATTATCCACCTAGAATTTGCGTAGGGCTTCAGACAGCCTCGGAAGTGTAGAAACCACAATTACAAATAAGTACAGAAGAATGTGATGAACTAAAAACAGACAAGAGGAGCCAGTTGGAATAGGTGGGTGGCCACCAATATTCACTTGGATCAATGACTACAATCTCTCAACAAAGAGGGAAACACAATGTTGAGTATTCCTGTGATACTTTCCATAAGGATGGTTGTAAGATCTCTAGGAGGAAGGATATGGAAGTTGAAATGTCTACATATGTGAATGACATGGAAAAAGGTGTAAGAGGTGAACTTGCATGCTGAATATTTATCTAATTTTTCTGAAAATGTTTTACTGGTAATATCGATTTCATACTACTTTATGAAGATAAGGTATAATGGTTAATAAAATTTTGATCATGAATATTCTAAACGAAGTGTTGGGGAACTTCTAAATGACCAAAGGGTTAGGTTGACATCCAGAGGTGGATGGTAGCCATATAGATATGGCTTAGTATGCTCTAGTAGCAGTGAGAGGAATCTAGAATAGTATCCCCTTGATAAAAAGGTCTCTTGACCAAGAATGGTTTGAGGCATGAAGAGAAGCTAGATTGGTTGTTTGTCTCCTCGGTCACTCTTGAAATTTCCTAGATTGTAATTATGGGTTGTGGAATACTTTTGTAGAATTTGGGGAAAGAGTGTTTTCTTGATGGTTCTTTCCATGTATACAGGGAAACATAATTATGGATAGTGTTGAGTATTCCTATGAGACTTGTCATAAGGATGGCTGTAATATATCTAGGAGGAAGGATATGGAAGTTGAAATGTCAACATGTGTGAATCACATGGAAAAAGGTGTAAGTGGTGAACTTGCATGCTAAATATTTATCTATGTTTTCTGTAAAAAAAGTAGGAAAATAAATAACATAAATTTATAAATGAAAATGTGCAAATCCTATTTTTTTTGGGAAAACTTCAGCAAATGGTAAATACTGGTAAGTACTAGTAAAATTCCTAATTTACCATATAAATACCCTAATATTTGAATCATAAGGTTGTAAACTATTGTATTTACAAACTAGAAGTTATGTTCCTGGTGCGTGAGTGATGGAGGTTTGAAATCCTTCCCCATGTGCAGAAAATTTTCTAATTGTGCTAAGATTTTTCCCTATTTATCAAATATATTCTTTGCACAGGTAGTTCAATGATCTTTAAGAAATTTTATTAATAGGGTGTTTCCATTTATCAACATTCAAATACCTTGAGTTTATAAATCCTCTTATTTTCTCAACGCTGAAATATGTTTATAAATATATATTTATTATTAATAAAATTTCCATTCCATCGGAAAACAAAGAAGAGAGCCAAGGTTCATAGTGCAATGGCCAATGGAGTCAAAATAATACAATATTAAAAAAATAATTTATGCCCGCTCGTGATTGGGCTTCGACGTTGATCATTTGGTGTAAAAGGAATGACACGTGTGTACGAAGTCTGAACCTCTTGGAGCGATAACCTGGGCATTACAAGGTCCCACTTATTTTTATAATATCAAATGTTACTCTTTCATGATTGGCGATCGAAGTAATGAAGGGAGTGCATATGTTTTAAGAGTGAATTCCATTCGGAGTCAACCATTCAGAGTGAGGGGAAGGGAGCATTTGATCAAGGTCTGAATCTGTCATAGTGATTGCATGATTGCTATGAAGTTTAAAAATAATACAATAATTAGCCTTGCCTTCTCATGATTGGTCATTGGAGTAACGAGGCGAGCAAACACAACCTGACTCAGAGGATTTCATAATGTGATGGCATATATCCCATAAAGTTAAATATATATCATAATATTAAAGCCTATCCTCTTTGATTGGTGAGCGAAGTGCTGAGAGGAATGCACATTTTTCAATCCCGAGTTGAAATAATAATTAATGCACATAATAAATCAATGCACAATCTCAAAAACCTTTGTTTAAGTTAATTGTTTTAGGAGTTGACCTCGAGACATTTGGAATGCAATATTCGAATAATACAGAGTATGAATCCAAAGAGTTATGGGTACTTTAGTTAAAATGTATAAGGTTGTAAAAACATAATGTTGCACGTGAGATCAGGGTGTCTCCATATTAGTTGGATAGGACAATGAGATGTCACCTGGATTCCATGTGGCAGTAAGAGAGATGTTGTCTTTGTAAACCCGAGAACTTAGGAAGGTCACAACTTATATTCAAGAGATCGGCTTTGGGAGAAGTTACTATCATTAAAAATATCTTGACGAGCAAAAGACAATGGAGTTTTGAAAGAGAGGAAGTAAGATATTTTATAAAGAAAAAAAAAATTAATACCCCATCCCTTAAAAGGAACTTAGGGGGTTGGCTTTGTCACATAGTGGTATCATAGCAGGCAACAACACTTGGCCTGCTTGGGCTCATGAAAGAGTCGAATGAATTTTCTTAGAAAAATTTAAGAGGCAGGGAACCCTACCCTACCCTATCTATTAGAGAAAGATTCCAACACTAGGCCTAGATGGGTTGGAGAACAATTGTCAGACTAGTTTACCAAGTCTAGGATGAGCCTATTGAAAGTGTTTACTACCACAAGGTGATTATCCGCATAATATCATTGAGGAGAAGGATTTCATATTGCAATTTTGTTGGGAATTCACTCAACAAAAATTGAATCATGTTGGATTGCAGCAGAAGAATCATAACATTGATTTTGGAAAATGATATCCACTCCTACAGTAGTAGGATTATGTTGATAGATGCTAATAGCAAGACTTGGATGTAAATAAATGAAAACATGCTACTGGATAATCCCCTTTTTTCAAATTAAAAAAGGAACCCTATAGACTGAGAATAACCTTCATGAAAGAAGTAAAGTGACATGAGCAAGATCATGATCTCATGGTTGTGCTAAGTGTATATCCCTATTAACTTAAGGGTGTGTCTATGCAAGAGGTAAACAAGCAGAATGTATCTGCACTATAGGCATAAGTGAAATACTTGGTGCACGAGAGTATGTTGGAATGCATATGACAAAGATTGATCATGCATATAGACTTATTATAGTCTATTATTGGATGTAAAATATGTTGAAGTCATAGATCATAGGTTTAGTAATGATGTGATTATAGCAACATAAGTAAAGTACTGATAATATTTATTGCATACTACTTTATGAAGATAAGGTAAAATGGTTAATGAAATTTTGATCTCGAATATGGTAAAGGAAGTTTTGGGGCACTTATATATGACCAGTGGGTCAGGTTGACATCCATAGGTGTATGGTAGCCATATAGGTATGGATTATAATTCTCAAGTAACAATGAGAGGAATATAGAAAAGGATTCCCTTTATAAAAATGTATGTTGACCAAGAATAGTTTAAGGCATGAAGAGAAGCTATATTGGTTATATGTTGCCTTGGGTAATGTTGAAATTTCCCATATTGTAATTTTGGGTTGTGGAATACTTTTATAGAAGTTAGGGAAAGAGTCATTTCTTGATGGTTGTTTTCATGTAGAAAGGGAAACATAATTATGGATATGTCTACAAGACTTGCCATGTGAATGATTGCAAGATATCAAGAAAGAGGGAAGCATAGTGTTGAGTATTCCTATGACACTTGTCATAAGGATGGTTGTAAGAAATCTGGGAGGAAGGATATGGAAGTTGAAATTTCCACATGTGTGAATGACATGGAAAAAGGTGCAAGCAGTGAACTTGCATGTTGAATATTTATTTGTGTTTGTATATGCATGAGTGCATGGATTGAATGCATTGTAAGGTTTCTTGGTATGAAGACTAGTATTAAAACCAAATAGATATGAATGAATGAAATTAGATGTGCAAGTGATGCACATGTATGATGTATGAGTATATGTATACTAAATGAATGATGTAACTACCTGAATACGTGAAATGTAGGTGAGAATTGCACTTTCCAGGATATAATAAATACCATGGATGCATGTCTAAGTCTATTTAGAAGAGTCATATCTATTTTGTTTTGAATAATATCTTGAGGGGGATGTGTGCCATATCCTCAGGAAAAGCTAGTATAAATTGATGAAATAATAAATGAGGAGGGATGCTTTGTTGCCATGATAAAAGACAACATGATTTTTCTTTTAAATACTGCATGTAAATGACTATGAACAATCGAGAACAAATTGATTTTAAATAAATATGTAAATGAAACTATAAAGTGTGCCTATGGTAGACACACACCGCATGCTAAATAATGTGATTAAAGCACAGTGTGAATGAAAATTAATGGAATAAATGTGCATGTGTGAATGCATAATTGAAACGCATGATGATAATTTCATATGAAATATGGGTTAAGAATATAAAATGGCAAATTTGAGGTTGAATTGGGGTTTAGGTCATATTATATAGTGATGGATATGAAATAAGGAAGTTGCATGTTGATGAAGTCCCCTTTGGAGGAATTGTGTAAAGACTCTGTCAAGAGAATAAAGTCACAACCTTAATGATTGCTGAGAATTGGGTAGTGGGATGCAAGACTATCTATATAATAATCATGAATTACATTATAGAACATAATGCATGAATGGAAAACTAACAAATCAACGTTGATCATTATGATGACTAAATGGTAATGTGCAAAATGCATAGGCTCATAATTCATTGTGAACAAAAATATTGTTGTTATAGCATGTTGATTTATCCAAGAAGGTTAAGGTGAACCTAACCAATATTGTTCTAGGAAAATAGAAAGAAGATACCAACAGGGAGTATATTGCAGAAGAAAAGAAAGAGAAAAGGAAGAATACTTTTCTCACTTTAAAAATCTGAATTTCTTCATAGAGTTGAAAGCTTTAAAAGAACAACAATGGAAACAAGTACAATTGGTGAAAGGAAAATGAAAAAACAAGTATAAAATTGGTTAAATCCATGAATGTGTAAAGGAAGTGAGGCCTTCAGAATAGTTTAGTTAAGCTTAAAAGTCTATATGGTGTAGGGAAAAGGGAAGAGTCCCTTAAATCCTTTTATTGTTGTTTATTATGTTTCTCTAGGATGAGAAACTAATATGTTGATGGGTGTAGGATACCCAACCACTGAATTAGTTTCATGGTTGCATTAGTGAGCAACTTGAGGAGTAATGTGATGAAGCACATGTAGATATGCTAAGACATATTTGATAATCTTGGCTGATTTAGATTCTGTGTATGTGCATTTTATTTAACATGACAACTAACATGTTTATGACTTTGATGATGCATGTTAAGTGCAAGAAAGATATTGGACTTGTTGTAAAAGGAAAACTTCCAATGGTTGCAACCTCGGGAAGAGGATAAATACACAAGGGATATTATTGAAATATAGATGAAGGGACCTTAGGAATTCCCATGAAACACCACTGATGAGGGAATATCATAAAGGGTGTTGGAAGCTAGACCAAGTATTAAAACCTCATTCCCATGTGACATGATAATTAAAGAGGATTGGGTAAGAATCCCTTCTGAAAAGTTTTTATTATCTTAATGATATGAAAATAATTTTGAGTTGTTGTTGTATGCCATTGTTAACCAAGCAGAGTAAGATTCAGGAAAGAAGAATTTGAATAATAGAGAGAGGAAATCTATGCCAGTCAAGTGTGATTAAGAATCCTTTCAAGAAAACTCATGAATCAATAGTGTCATGGGTACGTTGACCAATAAAGATTGATTGGAAACAAAAGTGCTCATAGGAAGCACATTGAATTGAATGAATTGAGGAAATGCATGCTTTCATAAGAGGGAAAACAATAGACTTCCCATTAAGGAAGGAGGACATTCCAATACTCTACCTAAATTGTAAAGGTGTTGAAGAAAGGAAGTGGGTGTCCATGAGTATTGGCACCACTGGCTACTAGTAAGGAAAGAAGTGTTTAGATGCAACCATATGAAACTTAGGTTTCATATTATAATATGTTAAATTGAGGACATGATCAGTTTGTAGAAGGAAGCACAATCATGTTGTAATAATGAAAGAGAATGAAAAATCTATATGGTGAAGAGGTTGGTTTAGCTCCAACACACCATGGAAAAGTGTTATTCATAAAGTGTGGCAAACTTGAAATCAATGCAAGGGTGTTGTAATACCCCTAGGATGAACCCCAAATTGTAAATACAAATGTACTTAAGATAGTGAGATGTTTTATATAATTTTTCATGCACCTTCCATGGTATAGTGTGCACATGTACTACGCACTAAAATGATGAAGTGTGCACATTCTAGGATGTCGTGCACAACAAACTTAAGTGTGTGTGATTTTGAGGCCATAGAGCCTTTTGTGTATATGTTGTGTTTTATGGGCTGTTGAGACAGTTATTATAAGCTAGGAGACTTATGAGTTGAATTAGGTTGGAGAGCCTAGATGCTAAAGGCCAATGAACCTATTTTTGTATATGTCTTATCATTAATATAATACATCGTTGTGTGTAGACCAACCACGATATTATAGTATGGGGGAATAAACTCCATTATTTAGGGAAAGGGGGGATAAAAGTTAAGGATAAGAGGCTAATCTAGGGATATTAATCCAAAAAGGAATATCGTATTAATATTCCTTAAAGTATAAAGTATGGATAATTATTTTATCCTAAGTTCTAAGGATGGGGAAAAGTGGGACAAAGTAGTTCTCAACATGACAAGTGTCAAGTTGGGGAGATGCATACATATAGATTGGACTTAGTTCATTTTTCCATTAATTCATTCATAAATTCCATCATCATTCAGAGACTCATTCAGATGTCCACCGTACCTTTTTGTTACTATCATTGTACATGTACCCGTACCCATACTTGTACCTGTACCCATACCTATACATGTATCTGTACCTAGTTAGCTTGGGAGATGGACTGAAGAAGCGGGTTGTCAGGCCTGTGGGATACAGAACAGGTAGGTTTTCAGGTTCATGAGAAATTCTCTCTAGGTGAGAGAATTGTTGGGAATTGATTTCCCTAAGGTGCCAAACTGCAGCTACAGGGATCTGAGAATTAGTGTTTGTCTTGTTGTTGAAGCCCCAAAAAGGAAGTGGGGCAATCGAAGGACTATTGAGTAGAGAAGGGGAACACATCTTGGGGTGAGACAGGCATGTGGGGAATGAGGGATTGTAGGTTGTTAGTTTGAGTTGGCACCTATGATGAAGTCTTTCCTGTTGTTTGAGATACATCAGCCTGGTTAGGAATCCCTTTACTTGGGTGGATTTTAGTACCTACTTGGGGGTGACCCACTACTGAGAGTGATGAGCAGTGTGGTCTAAGGCTAGGAGGTTTGTGGAAGGTATGCACATGGTTGGTGATATTCTTACCAAGATAAGTATCATTTTTTTTTAAATTACATGTTGCATTATTATTTATGGGTTTATTTTTATGGGTTTTTCTTGTGTGTGGTTTATACTTGTCTTTAGATTTATGGGTATTTCCTGTCTATGTTGCATGTATATGTTTACTATTATTTCCATATGAATTTGTGCATCTACATAATGCATTTTTCTGTTTTAAGTTTTATATATAAAGTTTTGCAAGAGTTTCTGTGTGTATATGTTTTAATTTGCATACAGTTCGAAAATCTTTACGTGACATGGCCTAGTTGGATGTTGGGGATGTTACAATATGGTATCGGAGCTCCAGTTTTAAACACTAATCCTATATGGGCCAAGCAAGTTGATTTGAAGTGAAATTTCACAGAGAATTGATTTCGAAGTGGCAAATTTTCAAGTAACAGAGTCCATGGTAAAAAGTAGAAGTAATTGCGTGGAATTGGGAAAAAGCCCCAAATTATGTTGTTAAATTCATGGGAAAATTGAGAAATTTGGCCAAGTGAGATATTCTTAATTTAATATCTATTCTATCAAATTCAGACATGGAATTGGTCAAATTTGAAGTTACAGGGAAGCCATGACAGATGGAACGAGATTAGTTGATTAAAATTCTCAATTTGTGAATTGAGTTTGGGAAACAATTGTTCCAGGAATGTCAACCAACAACTATTTGTAGTTGCAGAGGTTGAATTGGTGTTATTAGGGTGAATTTGAACAAATTTCATAGTTTCATAATGCCTACGATGAAAATTGGGAAAAACTTATGCAAAAGCGCCAATTTCTGCAGCAAAATTCACGAGGAATTGATGTGCATAAAAATGAATGTGCGTCGGTTTGTACACTAAAAATGCATGATGTGCAGTGAAAATCTTGTGATGTGTGGAAAATATTGGTGCGTGGGTGTGCGCACTTAAATTTTTTGTTGTCCAGTGTTGAGTGGTAATGCACAGAAAATATTGGCGCGCATGTGCGCGCACTGAAATTTGGCATCGTGCGGTGCAGAGTGGTAATGCGCAGAAAGTATTGGCGCACACATGTGTGCACTTAAATTTGGCTATGTGTGGTCTAGAGTGGGAATGTGCGAAAAATATTGGCGCATGGGTGTGCACAATTAAATTTGGCGTTGTGCGGTGCACAGTGGTTGTTGGCATAGGGGAAGACCCAGGGTTCAACGCTTCAACAATGCACCAACAAAACCCTAACTACCATCCCTTTCGGAAACACATGTGAAGGAGATGAAGTCTCACCCGAGGTAGAGGCATGGGGGTTGCAAGACTCGGGTGTCTACAACCAAGCTGGGAAAGAGATATGTGATTACAACACTTAACAGAGCACTTAAACAACAATATGCATTAGTTTTACATTCACATCATAGGTTAAACCCTTATTACAGATCAACGCAGTAATAAGAAAGATCAAGTAATTCCAATTACTTATCACATAGCATTAGCTCAGATCTAGCATTCATTCACACCATTAAGCACTAATCTACAACATCATATTCATTCATCATACATTATAACAACAGTACTTAAGCAAATAAACAATATCAATCACATCGCACAAAGCACATCAAAACACTGGATATACGTGGTTCATCCCAGTGTGGGGCTACGCCCACCTACTTATTCTCTTCTTCTTTATTGGTCTTCAATCTTCTTACATTCATCTTCTCGTGTGCACAAAGCCACAGAGCCAAGCTTCACACTGGATAGGTGATATGCACACAATGCACTAGATCCACCTTCCCAAAATTAGGTCAAGTCACAGAGCCAACTCCTCAGTAGCACAAAGCCAAACACCACACAGTCTGTTCACAAAATGAAACTTACAATCTTTTGCACTAAGCACTTACAACATATGGTGCACATAGCCAACTAGATCTACTTCTTACATCGCTTGGCTACTTATTTATACATTTACAAAAATTCTTAACCATGGGTAAAGCCATGGGACAACATCCCATAACCCATTACAAAAACCCTAGGTCTAAAACCCTAGGTCTACAAGCCTGCAAAATAAGTGAGATCCTGTGATCTCAGCTCTGCCTGGGTGCTCCATCTTTGACCAGCCTGTCGAAGTCCCAAAAGTGGTCAAACACGACCAATGTTCTCTCAAAAATTGGTCAAGGGCCATCAAACCCCCAACACTCACCTGTGACTTGTCCCAAGTCACTCAAATCTGGGAAACACTGCTTCAAAGGCCTCGAGTTTAGATCGAGCTACCTCGACTTGTTGCTTCACTAGATCTTCCTTCTCAGCAAACTACTGGATCAATTGCTCTATAACAGGCCCTTCCAGATGTTATTCCACTGTCACAACCACTTGGTCTAGCTACGAGCCTTGTCCTTAAATCTCTTAAAAAATTGTGCATGTTTCGTCCTGCACCAGCTATAGTCTATGTGTCATTTCCATGACTCTTCTCTAGATGTCAACAATCTATTTTTGGACTGCACATTGTTCTTATGATCTCTTCCTTTTCTCGACTGCAGTGAGTAGCTTCATCTGTGCCTACATGGTGGATACATGTTGTTGCGCCTCTTGGATTTTTGCTTCTAGTTTCCTCAGCTCCTGCTCTTCTGCGAGGCATTCGTAGGTCTACACACTTTGATCACTTAGATGCTTACACTCTGAGGCCAGTGCCCTGATTCTTTCTACTGCATCTTGGTGATTTCTTCTCTTTGATCGCGCACTTCTTGTGGATTTCTCAACACTGCTTGGATCTCTAGCTCCATTACTCTTGCTTGAAGATTTTGAATGGCCTCAGTGAGCTTCCCCAATTGAATCTCGGCTGGATCTTCTTCCTCTTTTACCAAGCCCAAAACAGAGAGAGGTGATTTATTCACTGCCTCTTTGACCGCAGACTTCTATGCAAGCAGCTGGTCTTTTTCTTTCTGCATATGTGCATTGTCCTCTTCAAACTTCGCCTGAAGTTCATCTTTATCCTTCTGTGCAACTCAAAGTTTCTCTAATACCTCCTCCTTTTCTTGCTTCAAGGCTTCTTTAGCCTACTCCTTTTCTTCTTGGACTCACTAAATTCGAGCCTCTGTTGCATCTTATAACCTTCATAATTGGGTGGGCTCATCCCCCAATTATACACTTTCCGATGAAGAAGGTACAGTAGGTATTGTGCAGCTCGAATGGATGGCCTGTTGTATCTCTTTTAGCTCTTTATTGATTCTTTCATACAGTGTCTCCTGCTTCACTCCATGTCTTTACAAGATATCCTCTGAAACATCTTCCATGGTTGCGATGATGAGATCGACATCGTCCACTGTGAGCACAATCTTCGACTAGGGTTTATTGGCACAAGTCTTCTTTCTTGATGAGGGTTTCTACAAAGAAACCTTCCTCTTCTTCAATGTTGCGGCTTATGTAAGGGGATCCTTCGGCAATGTAACTTCACCTTTTTCTTGTTTGTCTCCTTCTTCCCCTCCTTATTCTTGGTTCACTTTGTCTCCTCCTCCTCCTGAGGGTGATTCAGGCCCACTTTCCTCCGATGCGTTGTCCTTGTCATTAATTTCTATGTTTTGTACTTCCTCATTTTTCTTATTTTTCTTCATGCTAGTCTGTCCATCATGCTCGACCCGGGTGACCAATGGACTTCTATGATGTTGGGTTCGAAGAGTTCTGCAGTTTCAACTGGTACAAGGAACTTTGTTGGCCATTCTTTGGTGATCTCCTCCATATCCTCGTCGATCAGTTTATAATAGGACTACAACTCCTCCTTACTTTCATCTATGCAAGAAGTGATATAAATAAAGTTTCGATCTGCGTGGAACTTCACTAGTGGTCTATAGTGGTGCAATGTGTTCGGTGTTCAATTTCCACTACTTATCCATATCATTCGTTTACCACAAGTTGGAGAAAATCATGGCCAACTGCTCGGATGGATCAACCTCAGGGAAGGTTGCTCCTTCCGGCATTTGCCAAGTGAAAAATGTGATCAATACCAGTAGCCAGCTAAAATGAAACTCATATCCCTGGTCCTACGATTCACGGCAGACCTTCTCCAGCTCATTGACAAGGTAACTTACCCAATTCATTTGCATTCCTTCTACGCACTTCCCTGTGAGGTCTACTACAAATCCAGTGACCTGTGTTAGACAGTTCTTTCTAATGAGATTTGCAGCTATAAGTTGACAATATAGGCGCAATGCGCCATCCTGGATGGAGGCTACCTTGTAGCCTCACTTTCCCTTTTCTACATCACCATAATCTTCCTTTATACGTTATGCCAGGGAGCGATGATAACTATACCCTGGGTAGAACTGCTGAGGGTATGGTCCCTGCATGCTTAGTCCTATGATGAGGTGGATCAGTTTTGGATCCACAGTGACGTGCCTATCGAGCCATAGATATCCTCCATGGTATAATTATAGGAGGAGTTTAACACAAGCATTAACCTCTTGATGTCGGTTGAAGTGAGGGATATTCATTACATTCAGGATTGTCAACTGCGTGAACTCCTTAATCCATGGCTGGGACACTATCCACGGCTTCTTTCCAGTCATCCTCATCAAATACCGATCCAGTGTGAGCATCGCGTAGTTCTTCATGTCTCCGAGGTAAAATTCATTGTTCTTTAGAGATGGGATATGTCCTAACTGGGGTCCAACTATGTGTATCCCCTTTGAGATGTATGCAATGATCAATGTGTATTCGAATTCGCATGGGATACTGTCGCGGTTCACCACACCAGCCAAAGGTGGTATGTACTCCGGCAAGACCGATGGGATTTGCTTCGCATTAGCCAGATATTCACGGTGTATGCTTCGCTTCTCAGTAGTGGTTCGGCTAGAATGATGTCCAGTCGAGGGGGATGCTTGAAATCCTCCAGTCGACGATGCCCATATTCCTACAAACATAACTTTCTCATCCATGAGTTCCACGAGAATATCTTCCACATACTTTTCTAACACGCTATATTTGCCCGACATTCACACTTGTAACCAAATAAATCAGGTAGGTGAGCAAACAAGCGAGGTAATCACATGGATGGTGAGGTCTATAAATTAAAGTGCGATATACACTCAATTCTCTATTAACTAGGATAATCATGGGTAGAAAAAAGCAGTCTAGACGCAGTGTCCGACGGGTTAAATAAGAAAGATTCATAATGGATTCCTCCAACGGGCAAGAATGCCTCAATCAATATGAATCAGTCTATTATGGCATGGTCTCAATGGTCCACTTTCTTATAATTTATTTTTCTATCCATTCCTGTGCATTATTCTAACAGTAAGGGTGCCTCCAACGGTCATATAGCTTCGTCATGGCGAAGTTCCATTCTGCGTGGTTTTGCTATTCCAGCAAGGTTCAAGTTCTGTAGATTTGCCTCTTGTGAAGTCTTCTCTAGAACCTCATGTAGTTTTTCTAACTTGGCTTTCTTCTTGTTGAGCTTCCTTGCCTTCTTTCCTGTGATATGAGTCTTTGCATTCCTCTTTCCATTCTTATTCTTATTTTCTCTTAGCATAGTACCTTCGCACTGTTTATTTTCCTTCAAAGGGTGCAAAGGTAATACCTCTTCTCTTATTAACTCTAGGGTAGGTATTCTTCTTTCTTGCATGGATATTTCCTTCAAACCTTTTTGCATTATTTCAACCTCAATAGCTAATTCTATTTCCCTCTGTTGCTTTGACTTATCCTCTTGTTCTTCTATTAGTCGCTCTAGTTTTGTTTCTATGAGATCCCTTAGCTCTTACTTTTTTTGTTTTGTAGCTTCCTCCTCTGCTTCCCTTCTAATCTGGTCCTTCTCAATCCAAGTATTTCCTAACAAAAGTGGAAAAGGAGCGTTGTTCTCAATAAACTTAATGACATCAAATTCTTCTTCAGTCGATGTTTCATGAGCAATCATAGGTACATTAGTAACTCTTCCACATAGGGTTATCATATTTCCTTTAAACAAGCCTATCCTTCCTAATGAAGGTATCATAGTAGGCTTTCCCAAGTGCTTTCTGGCATAATATTCAAATGTGTTTCTTCATCCAATACACAGTCTATGTCAAAGTCTTTTATTCTTGTAACTATGTGTTGTTTTTCTTTCAGGATCTCTGGTAAACTGATGTCTCTGTGATCATCCATTATTTCTTTTAACTGTATTAACATGGTCTCTAACTCTTTTTTTGTATGATTCCTTAAGATATTCTTAGTATCTGGACCTTATTTATAGTTTTCTTGTCTCATGTTCATATTTTAAACTTTAGCAATCATTATTGGGCAATCCTCAACCTCATGACCAATAGCTTTACAATAAAGATAAATAGGACATATATCAGGGCATTCCTTAGCAAGATGTCCTGATCTTCTGCAATTATAACACAATGTCAACCCTCTCTTTCTTTTAAATGATCCCCAACCTCTCCTGTACTGCGAACTGATATCATAGTGTTGGACCAACAATCTGCAAAATTCTTTCTAGGTTCATGCATCCACTTATTAGTCCAAAAATTCATTTTATTCATAGGAATAACATATTTTTCTCTATTTCTATCGGATTTATTCAGATCAACCCTTTCTTCTAACTATGCATTATTTTTCAAACTAGGAAAAAATCTATCAAACATACCTAGATTCATACTTTCGAAGAAACAAATTCCACTTATCTTAACTTTACCAAAGAACAAATCTTTAAGATCTTAACTCTTTTCTTCAAATTGGGTTTCTTTCTTAGCATAGAGCTTCACAAGTTAAGTAGAATGCTGCACACTATAGAAACAGATCTATACATAGAGCTTTCTCTTTTCTTCAGTTCCCAACAATCACAGTTTCAAGTCTCGGAAATGGAACCATTTGTTGGCACAGGAGCAGTGTTGTGGGTGGGAAATCCCTCCTACAAACTAGCACTAAGGGTTTTATCATGCATGCAGGAATGACCTAAAGATTCTTACTTTTTACCATCATCCCATGCCTAAACCCCGTTACCCATATGTAAACACAAGGCTCAAGAGATTAAGTTGACGTACCTTATTTTTCGTGTTTGATGTCGATCCCTTTTTGCACTTGGTCGTTCTTTGACTGCAACTCTCCTCCCAATGATGACCTGCATTCACTAAAGACAAACAAAGAAATTCACGTGCATTTGATCTATGAACTAACGAGTTAGATATTTAATCAATCATACAATCAATATTCCAATAATGACAATCTCATATGGTGGGACAGGAAAAGAAATTATTTTATTAACTTCACAATGATACCTTACAATGATAAATTTGGCTACTGCTCCTCTATCCTGGTCCTAGGATCTTCTTCCACTGTCTTCCAACTTATTTTCTCTATACTTCTCTTTGCACAAGAATTGATAAAGGTTGGGACAAAGGGAATGCTTAATCTGGTATAGTTTATTTACTATGATTCTCCTCCTTTCAAATGGGACCCCTACCCCTTCTTTTATAGGTTAGAAGGAGATAGGTATTTGGTCGAATGACTGGCCATGCATGGCTGAAAGGTTTAGTTAACTTACCCAAAGCTGTGTGTTCCATCACAACTTTCCTTTTTTCATGCTTTCGTAGGTACACACGGTTGTCTTGGGTCTGCTAGCATGTACATGTGTGCAGTAATGGAGTAGGGTGCATGGGACTTTATAAAAGGGGTTTTTAAGAAGAGTTGTTTAGTAGTGTTTTGGAAAAGAAGGAATCTGAGATGGCCTGATGCTAGGTAAGCATGTCTAGTCAAAATTAGGGTTATAACAGATGCCCCCTAATGTGTGATTTCAAAAGAGAATCTGATGGGTGAAATACATTAACAATCTTCACTGATGTTCCGAACAAGTGAGCCCAGGGACCAGAAATCGAGAGGTTTCGTTTGCAAAATAATAACTGTCTCACCGAGGTGGGCATACCCATGCTCAGGATAAAATAAAATCATGGCTACCAATCAAATACATTGTAGATACATGTCATATAACTATATAAAGTGTAGCCGCGAGCAATACATAGCAGAGCTACATCTCGAAATCAAAAAGATATACATGTAGAGTATCCATCTTCTAGAAGCTGATAAGGCCTGATGGCTGGAGATGAGGTATTCAGAGCTCAAGAAACAACTTCAAAATATTCAAAACTTGGGTAGGAGTGTAATATGAGTGTACGAATTCACTACCCAGAGGTCTTCGACGGCTTGTCGGTCATGGACTAGAGAATCTTGATTATCAGACTGAAGGCTTCATTGATTTCGAACAAAGACTTGATTGGAATTTTGGGATGGCCAAGCATGAGGGCAAGAGACAAACTACAGAGGGGCCGACTCAGGATTGGTAAAAACTTCCCTTAAACAATAGCATGACAAATGATGAGACTTAGGCAGCATGGAATTAACATAAGTTTACGAGGGAGGAGGTAACACAAACTCTACATATAGCTTGGACTTAGTTCATTTTTCCATTAATTCATTCATTCATTCCATCATCATTAAGAGACTCATCCAGATGTCCACCATACCTTTTTGTTACTATCATTGTACCTGTACCTCTACCCGTACCTATACCTGTATCTGTACCTAGTTAGTTTGGGAGTTGGACTGAAGAAGCGGGTTTTCAGGCCTGTGGGATATAGAATAGGAAGGTTTTCAGGTTCATGAGAAATTCTCTTTAGGTGAGAGAATTGTTGGGAATTAATTTCCCCAAGGTGCCAAACTCCAGCTACAGGGATCTGAGACTTAGTGTTTGTCCTGTTGTTAAAGTCCCGGAAAGGAAGTGCTGCAGTCGAAGGACTGTTGAGCAAAGAAGGGAAACACATCCTGGGGTGAGATAGGCATGTGGGGAATGAGGGATTGTAGGTTGTTAGTTTGATTTGGCACCTGTGATGAAGTCTTTCCTGTTGTCTGAGATACATCAGCCTGGTTAGGAATCCCTTTACTTGGGTGGATTTTAGTACCTGCTTGGGGGTGACCCACTGCTGAGAGTGATGAGCAGTGTGGTCTAAGTTTGGGAGGTTCATGGAAGGTATGCACGTGGTTGGTGATATTCTTACCAAGATAAGTATCAATTTTTTGTCAAATTACATGTTGCATTATTATTTATGTGTTTATTTTTATGGGTTTTTCCTGTGTGTGGTTTATACCTGTCTTTAGATTTATGGGTATTTCCTGTCTATGTTGCATGTATGTGTTTACTATTATTTCCATATGAATCTATGCATCTACAGAATGCATTTTTCTATTTTAAGTTTTATATATAAAGTTCTGCAAGAGTTTCTGTGTGTATATGTTTTAATTTGCATACAGTTCGAAAATCTTTATGTGACATAGCCCAGTTGGATGTTGGGGATGTTACAATATGGTATTGGAGCTCCAGTTTTCAACACTGAACCTAGATGGGCCGAACCAGTTGATTTGAAGTGAAATTTCACGAAGAATTGATTTCAAAGTGGCAAATTTTCAAGTTACAGAGCGTCCATGGTAAAAATTAGAAGCAATTGCATGGAATTGGGGAAAAGCCCCAAATTATGTTGTTAAATTCATGGGAAAATTGAGAAATTTGGCCAAGTGAGATATTCTTAATTTAATGTCTATTCTAGCAAATTCAGACATGGAATTGGTCAAATTTGAAGTTACAGGGAAGCCATGACAGATGGAGCGAGATTAGTAGATTAAAATTCTCAATTTGTGAATTGAGTTTGGGAAACAATTGTTCCAGGAATTTCAACCAACAACTATTTTTAGTTGCAGAGGTTGAATTGGTGTTATTAGGGTGAAATTGAACAAATATCATAGTTGCAGAATGACTACGGTGAAAATTGGGAAAAAAATATGCAAAAGCGCCAATTTCTGCAGCGGAATTCACAAGGAATTGATGTGCATAAAAATGAATGTGTGTCGGTTTGTACACTAAAAATGCATGATGTGCAGTGAAAAGCTTGTGATGTGTGGAAAATATTGGCGCATGGGTGTGCACACTTAAATTTTGCATTGTGCGGTGTTGAGTAGTAATGCACGAAAAATATTGTCACGTAGGTGCACACACTTAAATTTGGCGTCACGCGGTGTAGAGTGGTAATGCACATAAAGTATTGGCGCACACATGTGTGCACTTAAATTTGGCTATGTGTGGTCTAGAGTGGAAATGCATGGAAAATATTGGCCCATGGGTGTGCACACTTAAATTTGGTGTTGTTTGGTGCACAATGATTGTTTCCACAAGAGAAGACCCAGCGTTCAATGCTTCAACAGTGCACCAACAAAACCCTAACTACTGGAGCTTTCGGAAACACCTGTGAAGCAAATAAAGTCTCACCCGAGGTAGAGGAATGGGGGTTATAGGAATCGTGTGTCTAAAACCAAGCTGGGACACAGATCTGTGGTTACAACACTTAACATAGCACTTAAACAACAATATGCATTAGTTTTACATTCACATCACAGGTTAAACCCTTATTAAAGATCAACGCAGTAATAAGAAAGATCAAGTAATTCCAATCACTTAGCACATAGCATTAGCTCAGATCTAGCATTCATTCACACCATTAAGCACTAATCTACAACATCATATTCATTAATCATACATTATAACAACAACACTTAAGAAAATAAACAATATCAATCACATTGCACAAAGCACAAAGCACATTAAAACAATGGATATACGTGGTTCACCCTAGTGTGGGGCTATGCCCACCGACTTATTCTCTTCTTCTTTATTGTTCTTCAAGCTTCTTACATTCATCTGCCCGTGTGCACAAATCCACAGAGCCAAGCTTCGCACTGGACAGGTGATATGCACACAGTGCACTAGATCCACCTTACCAAAATTAGGTCAAGTCATAGAGCCAACTCCTAAGTAGCACAGAGCCAAACCCTACACAGTCTGTTCGCACAAAGAAACTTACAATCTCTTGCACTAAGCACTTACAACATATGGTGCACATAGCCAACTAGATCTACTTCCTACATCGCTTGGCTACTTATTTATACATTTACAAAAATTCTTAACCATAGGTAAACCCATGGGCCGACATCCCATAACCCATTAACAAAATCCTAGGTCCAAAACCCTAGGTCTACAAGCCCACAAAATAAGTGAGATCCTATGATCTCAACTTCGCCTGGGCACTCCATCTTCGATGAGCGTATCGAAGTCCCAAAAGTGGTCAAACAGGACCAATTCTCTCAAAACTTGGTCAAGGGCCATCAAGCCCCCAACACTCACCTGTGACTTGTCTCGAGTCACTCAGATCTGGACAACACTGCTTCAAAGGCCTCAAGTTTAGCTCGAGATACCTCGACTTGTTGCTTCACTAGAGCTTCCTTCTCAGCAACCTCCTGCATCAATTGCTCTATAACAGTCCCTTCCAGATGTTGTTCCACCGTCACAACCACTTGGTCTAGTTGCGAGCCTTGTCCTTCAATCTCTTAAAAAATTGTGCATGTTTTGTCCTGCACCAGCTGTAGTCTATGTGTCACCTCCATGACTCTTCTCTAGATGGTAACAATCTATTTTTGGACTGCACGTTGTTCTTATGATCTCTTCATTTTCTCGACCGCATTGAGTAGCTTCATCTATGCCTACACGGTTGATGCATGTTGTTGCGTATCCTATAGTTTTTCTTCCAGTGTCCTCAGCTCCTGGTCTTTTGTCAGGCATTCCTAGGTCTACGCACTTCGATCACTTAGTTGCTTACACTCTGAGGCCAGTGCCCTGATTCTTTCTACTACATCTTGGTGATTCCTTCTCTTTGATCGCGCACTTCTTGTGGATTTCTCAGCACTTCTTGGATCTCTAGCTCCATGACTCTTTCTTGAAGATTTTGAATGGCCTCATCGAGATTTCCCAATTGAATATTGGCTGGCTCTTCTTCCTTTTGTGCCAAGACCAAAATAGAGAGAAGTGATTTAGTCACTACCTCTTTGACCGTAGACTTCTCTGCGAACAGCTGGTCTTTTCCTTTTTTCATATATGCATTGTAATCTTTGAAATTCGCTTGAAGTCCATCTTTATCCTTCTGTGCAACTCAAAGTTTCTCTAATACCTCCTCCTTTTCTTGCTTCAAGGCTTTTGTAGCCTGCTCCTTTTCTTCTTGGACTCACTAAATTCGAGCCTCTGTTGCATCTTATAACCTTCGTAATTGGGTGGGCTCATCCCCCAATTCTACACTTTTCGATGAAGAAGGAACAATAGGTATTGTGCGGCTTGAATGGATGGCTTGTTTTATATCTTTCATCTCTTTCTCAATTCTTTCATACAGTGTCTCCTACTTCGCTCCATGTCTTTGCAAGATATCCTCTGAAAAATCTTCCATGGTTGCGATGATGAGATCGACATCGTCCACTCACAGTGGAGGATGATTGTGCTCACAGTGGACGATGTCAATCTCATCAAGAAACCCTCATCAAGAAAGAAGACCTGTGCCACTGGTAGAAGGAACTTTGTTGTCCATTCTTTGGTGATCTCCTCCATATCCTCGTTGATCAGTTTATAATAGGACTACAACTCCTCCTTACTTTCATCTCTGCAAGAAGTGATATAAATAAGGTTTCAATCTACGTGGAACTTTGCTAGTGGTCTATAGTGGTGCAATGTGTTTGGTGTCTTTCACGGAAATTCTTCAATAGCACGCTTCGCCTGCTGGTAGTAGGCATGGAACACCGCATTCAATTTCCACTACTTCACCATATCATTCATGTACCACAAGGTGGAGAAACTCGTGGCCAACGACTCGGATGGATCAACCTTCGGGAAGGTTGCTCCTTCTGGCATTTACCAAGCAAAAAATGTGATCAATACCAATAGCCAGCTAAAATGAAACTCATATCCCTGGTCCTACATTTCACGGTAGTCCTTCTCCAGTTCATTGACAAGGTAACTCGCCCAATTCATTCGCATTCCTTCTATGCACATCCCTGTGAGGTCTACTACAAATCCAGTGACCTGTGTCAGACAGTTCTTTCTGACGAGCTTGCCAGCTATAAGTTGACAATATAGGTGTAATGTGCGATCCTGGATGGAGGCTAACTTGTAGCCTCACTTTCCCTTTTCTACATCACCATAATCTTCCTTTATGCGTTGTGTCAGGGAGCGATGAGAACTCTTCCCTGGGTAGAACTGTTGAGGGTCCGGTCCCTGCATGCTCAGTCCTATGATGAGGTGGATCGGTGTTGGATCCACAGTGACATTCCTATCGAGCCATAGATATCCTCCATGGTATAATTATAGGAGGATTTTAACACATGCATTAACCTGTTGATGTCGGTCGAAGTGAGGGATCTTCATTACATTAAGGATCTTCGACTGCGCAATCTCCTTAATACACGACTAGGACACTATGTGCATCTTATTCCCAGTCATCCTCACCAAATACCAATGCGGTGTGAGCATCGCGTAGTTCTAACTGTCTCCGAGGTTAAATTCGTTGTTCTTTAGAGATGGGATATGTCCTAACTAGGGTCCAACTATGTGTATCCCCTTCGGGATTTATGTAATGATCAATGTGTATTCGAATTCGTATGGGATACTATCACGGTTCACCGTGCCAGCCATAGGTGGTATGTACTCCGGCAAGACCGACTAGATCTGCTTTGCGTTAGCCAAATCATCACGGTGTTTGGTTTGCTTTTTAGTAGCGGGTCGGATAGAATGATGTCCAATCGAGGGGGATGCTCGAAATCCTCCAGTCGACGATGCTTGTATTCCTACAAACATAACTTTCTCATCCATGAGTTCCACAAGAATATCCTCCACATACTTTTCTAACGCGCTATGTTTGCCCGACATTCAAACTTGTAACCAAATAAATCGGGTAGGTGAGCAGACAAGTGAGGTAATCACACAGTCTATGTCGAAGTCTTCTATTCTTGTAACTATGTGTTGTTTTTCTTTCGAGATCTCTGGTAAACTGATGTCTTTGTGATCATCCATTATTTCTTTTAATTGTATTAACATGGTCTCTGACTCTTTTTTTGTATGATTCCTTAAAATATCCTTAGTCTCTGGACCTTCTTTACAGTTTTCTTGTCTCATGTTCATATTTTCAACTTTAGCAATCATTCTTGGGCAATCCTCAACCTCATGACCAATAGCTTTACAACAAAGACAAATAGGACATATACCAAGGCATTCCTTAGCAAGATGTCTCGATCTTCTACAATTATAACACAATGTCAACCCTCTCTTTCTTTTAAATGATCCCCAGCCTCTCCTATACTGCAAACTGATATCATAGTGTTGGACCTGCAATCTGCAAAATTATTTCTATGTTCCTGCATCCACTTATTAGTCCAAAAATTCATTTTATTCATAGGAATAACATATTTTTTTCTATTTCTATCGGATTTATTCAGATCAACCCTTTCTTATAACAAATGCCCCCTAATGTGTGAGTTCAAAAGAGCATCTAATGGTCGAAATACATTAACAATCTTCACCGATGTTCCGAACAAGTGAGCCTAGGGACCAGAAATCGAGAGGTTTTGTCTGCAAAATAATAATTGTCTCACCGAGGTGGGCATACCCATGCTCGTGATAAAATAAAATCATGGCTACCAATCAAATACACTGTAGATCCATGTCATATAACTATATAAATTGTAGCTGCGAGCAATACATAGTGGAGCTACATCTCGAAATCAAAAAGATATACATGTAGAGTAATAATCTTTTAGAAGTTGATAAGGCCTAACGGCTGGAGATGAGGTATTCAGAGCTCGAGCAACAACTTCAAAATATTCAAAACTCGGGTAGGAGTGTAATATGAGTGTACGAATTCACTACCCAGAGGTCTTTGACGGATCGTCGGTCATGGATTAGAGAATCTTGATTATCAGAATGAAGGCTTCATTGATTTCGAACAAAGACTTGATTATAATTTCGGGATGGCCGAGCATGAGGGCAAGAGACAAACTACAGAGGGGCCGACTTAGGCTTGGTAAAAACTTCCCTTGAACAATAGCACGACAAATGATGAGACTTAGGCAGCATGTAATTAACATAATTTTACGAGGCAGGAGGCAACGCAAACTCTACATATAGCTTGGACTTAGTTCATTTTTCCATTAATTCATTCATTCATTCCATCATCATTCAAAGACTCATTCAGATGTCCACTGTACCTTTTTCTTACTATCACTATACATGTACCTATACCCGTACCTATACCTGTATATGTACCTAGTTAGTTTGGGAGCTAGACTGAAGAAGCGGGTTGTCCAGCCTGTGGGATACAGAACAGGAAGGTTTTCAGGTTCGTGAGAAATTCTCTCTAGGTGAGAGAATTGTTGGGAATTGATTGCCCTTAGGTGCCAAACTGTAACTACAGGGATCTGAGACTTAGTGTTTGTCCTATTGTTGAAGCCCTGGAAAGGAAGTGGGGTAGTCGAAGGACGGTTGATCAAAGAAGGTGAACACACCCTAGGGGGAGACAGGCATGTGGGGAATGAGGGATTGTAGGTTGTTAGTTTGAGTTGGCACCTGTGATGAAGTCTTTGATGTTGTCTGAGATACATCAGCCTGGTTAGGAATCCCTTTACTTGGGTGGATTTTAGTACCTGCTTGGGGGTGACCCACTGCTGAGAGTGATGAGCAGTGTGGTCTAAGGCTGCAAGGTTCGTGGAAGGTATGCACACGGTTGGTTATATTCTTACCAAGATAAGTATCAGTTTTTTGTTAAATTACATGCTGCATTATTATTTATGTGTTTGTTTTTATGGGTTTTTCCTGTGTGTGGTTTATACCTGTCTTTAGATTTATGGGTATTTCCTGTCTATCTTGCATGTATATGTTTACTATTATTTACATATGAATTTGTGCATCTACAGAATGCATTTTTCTGTTTTAAGTTTTATATATAAAGTTCTGCAAGAGTTTCTGTGTGTATATGTTTTAATTTGCATACAGTTCGAAAATCTTTACGTGACATAGCCCAGTTGGATGTTGGGGATGTTACAATATGGTATCAGAGCTCCAGTTTTTAACATTGAGCCTAGATGGGCCGAGCAAGTTGATTTGAAGTGAAATTTCACAGAGAATTGATTTCAAAGTGGCAAATTTTCAAGTTACAGAGCGTCCATGGTAAAAAGTAGAAGTAATTACATGGAATTGGGAAAAATCCCCAAATTATGTTGTTAAATTCATGGGAAAATTGAGAAATTTGGCCAAGTGAGATATTCTTTATTTAATGTCTATTCTAGAAAATTCAGACATGGAATTGGTCAAATTTGAAGTTACAGGGAAGCCATGATAGATGGAGCAAGATTAGTTGATTAAAATTCTCAATTTGTGAATTGAGTTTGGGAAACAATTGTTCCAGGAATGTCAACCAGCAACTATTTTTAGTTGTAGAGGTTGAATTGGTGTTATTAGGGTGAAATTGAACAAATTTGACAGTTGCAGAATTCCTACGGTGAAAATTGGGAAAAGTTATGCAAAAGCGCCAATTTCTACAACAGAATTCACGAGGAATTGTTGTGCATAAAAATGAATGTGTGTTAGTTTGTACACTAAAAATGCATGATGTGTAGTGAAAAGCTTTTGATGTGTGGAAAATATTGGCGTGTGGGTGTGTGCACTTAAATTTTGCGTTGTGCGGTGTTGAGTGGTAATGCACGGAAAATGTTGGTGCGCAGGTGCACGCACTTAAATTTGGCATCATGCGGTGCAGAGTGGTAATGCACAGAAAGTATTGGCACACACATGTGTGCACTTAAATTTGGCTATGTGTGGTTTAGAGTAGAAATGCACACAAAATATTGGCCCATGCGTGTGCACACTTAAATTTGGCATTGTGCAGTGCACAGTGGTTTTTGGCACAGGGGAAGACCCAGGGTTCAATGCTTCAACAGTGCACCAACAAAACCCTAACTACCGGCCCTTTCGAAAACACCTGTGAAGGATATGAAGTCTCACCCGAGGTAAAGGCATGGGGGTTGCAGGACTCGGGTGTCTACAACCAAGCTGGGACATAGATATGTGATTACAACACTTAACATAGCACTTAAACAACAATATGCATTAGTTTTACATTCACATCGCAGGTTAAACCCTTATTACAGATCAACGCGGTAATAAGAAAGATCAAGAAATTCCAATCACTTAGCACATAGCATTAGCTCAGATCTAACATCCATTCGCACCATTAAGCACTAATCTACAAAATCATATTCTTTCATCATACATTATAACAAAAGTACTTAAGCAAATAAACAATATTATTCACATCGCACAAAGCACATCAAAACACTGAATATACGCGGTTCACCCTAGTGTGGGGCTATGCCCACCAACTTATTCTCTTCTTCTTTATTGATCTTCATGCTTCTTACATTCATCTGCTCATGTGCACAAATACACAGAACCAAGCTTCGCACTGGACAGGTGATATGCACACAGTGCACTAGATCCACCTTCCCAAAATTAGGTCAAGTCACAAAGCCAACTCCTCAGTAGCACAATGTCAAACCCTACATAGTTTGTTCGCACAAAGAAACTTACAATTTGTTGCACTAAGCACTTACAACATATGGTGCACATAGCCAACTAGATATACTTCTTACATTGTTTGGCTACTTATTTATACATTTACAAAAATTCTTAACCATGGGTAAACCCATGGGCCGACATCCCATAACCCATTACAAAAACCCTAGGTCCAAAACCCTAGGTCTACAAACCCACAAAATAAGTGAGATCCCGTGATCTCAGCTCCGCCTAGGCACTCCATCTTCGACCAGCCTGTCGAAGTCCCAAAAGTGGTCAAACACGAACAATGTTCTCTCAAAACTTGGTCACGGGCCAACAAGCCCCCAACACTCACCTGTGACTTGTCCCGAGTCACTCAGATCTGGGAAACACTGCTTCAAAGGCCTCGAGTTTTGATCGATCTACCTCGACTTGTTGCTTTGCTAGAGCTTCCTTCTCAGCAAACTCCTGGATCAATTTCTCTGTAACAGGCCCTTCCAGATGTTGTTCCACCGTCACAACCACTTGGTCTAGTTGCGAGCCTTGTCCTTCAATCTCTTAAAAAATTGTGCATGTTTCATCCTGCACCAGCTGTAGTCTAAGTGTCACCTCAATGACTCTATTCTAGATGACAACAATTTGTTTTTGGATTGTGTGTTGTTCTTATGATCTCTTCATTTTCTCGACCGCAGTGAGTAGCTTCATCTGTGCCTGCACGGTGGATGCCTGTTGTTGCGTCTCCTAGATTTTTGCTTCCAGTTTCCTCAGCTCTTGGTCTTCTGCGAGGCATTCGTAGGTCTGCGCACTTCGATCACTTAGTTTCTTACACTCTGAGGCCAGTGCCCTGATTCTTTCTACTGCATCTTTGTGATTTCTTCTCTTTGATCGCACACTTCTTGTGGATTTCTCAGCACTGCTTGGATCTCTAGCTCCATAACTCTTTCTTGAAGCTTTTGAATGGCCTCAACGAGCTTCCTCAATTTAATATCGGCTGGATCTTCTTCCTCTTGTGCCAAGCCCAAAACAGAGAGAAGTGATTTAGTCACTGCCTCTTTGACCGCAGACTTCTCTACGAGTAGCTGGTCTTTTTCTTTATGCATATGCACATTGTCCTCTTTGAACTTCACTTGAAGTTCATCTTTATCCTTCTGTGCAACTCAAAGTTTCTCTAATACCTCCTCCTTTTCTTGCTTCAATGCTTCTGTAGCCTGATCCTTTCTTCTTGGACTCACTAAATTCAAGCCTCTGTTGCATTTTATAACCTTCGTAATTGAGCGGGCTCATCCCCCAATTCTACACTTTCCAATGAAGAAGGTGTAGTAGGTATTGTGCGGCTCGAATGGATGGCTTGTTGTATCTCTTTCATATCTTTCTCGATTCTTTCATACAACATCTCATGCTTCACCCCATGTCTTTGTAAGATATCCTCTGAAACATCTTCCATGGTTTCGATGATGAGATCGACATCTTCCACTGTGAACACAATCTTTGACTAGGGTTTATTGGTAGAGGTCTTCTTTCTTGATGAGGGTTTCTACAGAGAAACCTTCCTCTTCTTCGATGTTTCGGCCTATGTAAGGGGATCCTTCGGCGATGTAACTTCTCCTTTTTCTTGTTTGTATCCTTCTTCTACTCCTTCTTGGGTCACTTTTTCTCCTTCTCCTCCTTAGGGTGATTCAGGCCCACTTTCCTCCGATGCGTTGTCCTCATCATTACTTTCTATGTTTTGTACTTCCTCATTTTTCTTTTTTTTCTTCACGCTAGTCTGTCCATCATGCTTGACCCAGGTGACCAATGGACTTCTATGATGTTATGGTTCGAGAGTTCTGCAATGTCAACTAGTACAAGGAAATTTGTTGGCCATTCTTTGGTGATCTCCTCCATATCCTCGTCGATCAGTTTATAATAGGACTACAACTCCTCCTTACTTTCATCTCTGCACACAGTGATATCAATAAAGTTTCGATCTGCATGGAACTTCGCTAGTGGTCTATAGTGGTACAATGTGTTCGGTGTAATTCACGTAAATTCTTCAATAGCATGCTTCACCTGCTGGTAGTAGGCATGGAACACCGTGTTCAATTTCCACTGCTTCGCCATATCATTCGTGTACCAAAAGGTTGAGAAACTCATGGCCAACGACTTGGATGGATCAACCTCTGGGAAGGCTTCTCCTTCTGACATTTTCCAAGTGACAAATATGATCAATACCAGTAGCCATATAAAATGAAATTCATATCCCTAGTCCTACATTTCACGTCAGTCCTTCTCCATCTCATTGAAAGGGTAACTCGCCCAATTCATTTGCATTCCTTCTATGCACTTCCCTGTGAGGTCTACTACAAATCTAGTGACCTGTGTTAGACAGTTCTTTCTGATGAACTTTCCAACTATAAGTTGACAATATAGGCGCAATGTGCCATCATAGATGGAGGCTACCTTGTAACCTCACTTTCCCTTTTCTACATCACCATAATATTCCTTTATGTGTTATGCCAGGGAGTGATCAAAACTCTTCCTTGGGTAGAACTGCTGAGGGTCTGGTTCCTGCATGCTCAATCATGTGATGAGGTGGATCAGTGTTGGATCCACAATGACGGGCCTGTTGAGCTACATATATCCTCCATGGTATAATTATAGGAGGATTTTAACACAATAATTAACCTCTTGATGTCGATCGAAGTGAGGGATCTTCACTACATTTAGGATCGTCGAATGCACGATTTCCTTAATCCATGTCTGGGAAACTATGCGTGGCTTCTTCCCAGTCATCCTCATCAAATACCAATGCGGTGCGAGCATCACATAGTTCTCCCTGTCTCCGAGGTTAAATTCATTGTTATTTAGAGATGGGATATGTCCTAACTGGGGTCCAACTATGTGTATCCCCTTCAAGATGTATGCAATGATCAATGTGTATTCGAATTCGCATGGGATACTGTTGTGGTTCACCGCGCCAGCCAAAGGCAGTATGTACTCTGGCAAGACCAATGAGATATTCTTTGTGTTAGCCAGATCATCACGGTGTTTTCTTCGCTTCTCAGTAGCTGGTCGGCTAGAATGATGTACAGTCGAGGGGGATGCTTGAAATCCTCCAGTCAACGATGCCTGTATTCCTACAAACATAACTTTCTCATCCATGAGTTCCATGAGAATATCCTCTACATACTTTTCTAACGCACTATGTTTGCCCGACATGCACACTTGTAACCAAATAAATTGGGTAGATGAGCAAACAAGCGAGGTAATCACATGGATGGAAAGGTATAGAAATTAAAGTGCGATATACTCTCAATTCTCTGTTAGATAGGATAATCATGGGCGGAAAAAAGTGGTCTAGATGCAGCGTCCGACGGGTTAAATAAGCATGCATCGTAATGGATTCCTCCAATGGGAAAGAATGCCTCAATCAATATGAATCAGTCTGTTATGGCATGGTCTCAGCGGTCCATTTTCTCATAATTGATTTTTCTATTCATTCCTTTGCGTTATTCTAACGGTCGGGGTGCCTCCAATGGTCATATAGCTTCGTCATGGAGAAGTTCCATTCCGCGTGGTTCTACTATTCTGACAAGGTACAATTTCTGTAGATTTGCCTCCTGCGAAGTCTTCTCTAGAATCTCATGTAGTTTTTCTAACTTGGCTTTCTTCTTGTTGAGATTCCTTGCCTTCTTTCCTGTGATATGAGTCTTTGGATTCCTCTTTCCATTATTATTCTTATTTTCTCTTACCATAGTATCTTCGCACTGTTGATTTTCATTCAAAGGGTGCAAAGGTAATACCTCTTCTCTTATTAACTCTAGGGTAGGTATTCTTCTTTCTTGCATGGATATTTCCTTCAAACCTTTTTGCGTTATTTCAACCTCAATAGCTAATTCTATTTCCGTTTGTTGCTTCGACTTATCCTCTTGTTATTTGATTAGTCGCTCTAGTTTTATGTCTATGAGATCCCTTAGCTCTTACTTTTTCTGTTTTGTAGCTTCCTACTCTACTCCCCTTTTGATATGGTCCTTCTCAATCCAAGTCTTTCCTAACAAAAGTGGAAAAGGAGCGTTGCTCTCAATAAAATTAATGACTTCAAATTATTCTTCAGTCAATGTTTCATGAGCAATCATAGGTACATTAGTAACTCTTCCACATATGGTTATCATCTTTCCTTTAAACAAGCCTATCCTTCCCAATGAAGGTATCATAGCAGGCTTTCCCAAGTTCTTTCTGGCATAATATTCAAATGCGTTTCTTCATCCAATACACAGTCTATGTCAAAGTCTTCTATTCTTGTAACTATGTGTTTTTTTTCTTTCAGGATCTCTAGTAAATTGATGTCTCTGTGATCATCCATTATTTCTTTTAACTGTATTAACATGGTCTCTGACTCTTTTTTTGTATGATTCCTTAAGATATCTTTAGTCTCTTGACCTTATTTATAGTTTTCTTGTCTCACGTTCATATTTTCAACTTTAGCAATCATTCTTGGGAAATCCTCAACCTCATGACCAATAGATTTACAACAAATACAAATAGGACATATACCAGGGTATTCCTTAGCAAGATGTCCTGATCTTCTGCAATTATAACACAATGTCAACCCTCTCTTTCTTTTAAATGATCCCCAACCTCTCCTGTACTACAAACTGATATCATAGTGTTGGACCTGCAATCTGCAAAATTCTTTCTAGGTTCCTACATCCACTTATTAGCCCAAAAATTCATTTTATTCATAGGAATAACATATTTTTCTCTATTTCTATCGGATTTATTCAGATCAACCCTTTCTTCTAACTATGCACTATTTTTCAAACTAGGAAAAAATCTATCAAACATACCTAGATTCATACTTTCGAAGAAAAAAATTCCACTTATCTTATCTTTACCAAAGCACAAAGCTTTAAGATATTACTTCTTTTCTTCAGATCAGGTGTCTTTCTTAGCATAGAGATTCACAAGTTAAGTAGAATACTGCACACTACAGCAACAAATCTATGCATAGAGCTTTCTCTTTTCTTCAATTCCTAGCAATCATAGTTTCAAGTCCCGGAAATGGAACCATTTGTTGGCACAGGGGTAGTGTTGTGGGTGGGAAATTCCTCCTATGAACTAGCACTAAGGGTTTTATCATGAAAGCAAAAATGACCTAAAGATTATTACATATTACCATCATCCCATGCCTAAACCCCATTACTAATATGTAAATACAAGGCTCAAGATATTAAGTTGACGTACCTTATTTTTCATGTTTGATGTCGATCCCTTTTTGCGCTTGGTCATTCTTCGACTGCAACTCTCCTCCCAATGCTGACCTACATTTACTAAAGACAAACAAAGAACTTCACGTGTATTTGATCTATGAACTAATGGGTTAGATATTTAATCAATCATACAATCAATATATCAATAATGACAATCTCATATGGTGGGATGGAAAAAGCAATTCTGTTATTAACTTCACAATGATACCTTACAATGATAAAGTTGGCTACTGCTCCTCAATCCTGGTCCTAGGATCTTCTTCCACTATCTTCCAACTTCTTTTCTCTATACTTCTCTTTGCACAAGGATTGCTAAAGGTTGGGACAAAGGGAATTCTTAATCAGGTATAGTTTCTTTACTATGATTCTCCTCCTTTCAAATGGGACCCCTACCCCTTCTTTTATAGGTTAGAAGGAGCTAGGTATTTGGTCGAATGACCGACCATGCATGGCTGAAAGATTTAGTTAACTTACCCAAAGTTATGTGTTCCATCAACAACTTTCCTTTTTTCTTGCTTTTGTAGGTACACACGGGTTGTCTTTGGTCTGCTAGCATGTACATGCATACAGTAATGGAGAAGGGTGCGTGGGACTTTATAAAAGGGGTTTTTAAGAAGAGTTTTTCAGTAGTGTTTTGGCAAAGAAGGAGTCTGAGATGGCCCGATGCTAGGTAAGCATGTCTGGTCAAAATTAGGGTTATAAAAGATGCCCCCTAATGTGTGAGTTCAAAAGAGAATCTGATGGCCGAAATACATTAACAATCTTCACTGATCTTTCGAAGAAGTGAGCCCAGGGACCAGAAATTGAGAGGTTTCATTTGCAAAATAATAATTGTCTCACCGAGGTGGGCATACCCATGCTCGAGATAAAATAAAATCATGGCTACCAATCAAATACACTGTATATCCATGTCATATAACTATATAAAGTGTAGCCACGAGCAATACATAGCAGAGCTAGATCTCAAAATAAAAAAGATATACATGTAGAGTATCAATCTTCGTATTCAGAGCTCGAGCAACAACTTCAAAATCTTCAAAACTCGAGTAGGAGTGTAATATGAGTGTACGAATTCACTACCCAGAGGTCTTCGACAGCTCGTCGGTCATGGACTAGAGAATCGTAATTATCAGACTGAAGGTTTCATTGATTTCGAACAAAGACTTGATTGGAATGTCGGGATGGTCGAGCATGAGGGCAAGAGACAAACTGCAGAGGGGCCAACTCAGGCTTGGTAAAAACATCCCTTGAACAATAGCACGAAAAATGATGAGACTTAGGCAGCATGGAATTAACATAAGTTTATGAGGCAAGAGGCAACACAAACTCTCCATATGTTTGGAAGAATAGCCAAACAGAGGAGGACACAGATCAATGTAGCGGGAACAGCTTCCTAAGGTCATATGAAATCCCAGGGTTTGACGAACAAATGGACAGATGTGATTTATCCAAGGGCGACGCATTGTGTTGCCAATAAAAAAATACTTTTCCCTTCCTCTTTTATGTGTATATTTGATTTTTTTGTCTTTTTCAATAATTTTGGAAAAAGAATAAAAGAATGTTACGTTACAAAGGAGGAATGAGTGTCACAAACATACAATTTTGAGGCACAAGGACAAGACTAATTTTCAAAGGAAGGACACTCGGGAAAAATCCCTCTTGGGGCCAAAGGTGTCACGACACAGAGGAAAAGTGCTACGGGGCCTACGTATAAGGCATGCTTCAGATGGTTTAGTTGAGAGCAACATGGAGCTGGCATTAGACCAAAGACACAAGTATGCAAATGCGGTTAACACAACACACAATGGTAACGTCCTTCAATGGAAGTTTAACGAGCCCAGAGAAGGTAAGCTTGGTGGTTTTTCATATTTAGAGAGTCTGAAAAATGTAAAAGGAGACTCCACTGGGGTACCTTTTTCGAAGGTAGTCTAGTTAGTTCGAAAAAGGGGTAAACTAGCACCGACAAGACGTCTATTCAAAACCATTTTAACGAGTTTGATAAAGACAAGATCACTCGACCATTTTTTCATTTTTAAGGAGTCTGAAAAAATCTTAACTATGGACTCCGTCAGGAATGTTCTTCTAAACCATTTTAACGAGTGTGAAAGAATAATGTCACTCGACGATCTTTTCAATTTTAGGGAGTCTGAAAAGAGCTTAGCTATGGACTCCGTTTGGGTTCCTTTTTCGTAACTTTAGTCCCTCAGTCCTGAAAAAGTGTTAAAATTATATCTGTGAATACTCTTCTAGAGAATCGAGGCCTCTAGAGTATACCTTTATTCGTACAGTTGACCATCCAGACTGAAAAAGGGGTAAACTACCATCAGAAAGATGTGACTTCAAATTCCATTTTAACAAGCTTGAAAGGCCACAAGATCACTTGGCAATCTTTTCATGTTTAGAGGGTCTAAAAAGGGCTTAAAAGAAGACCCGTTATGTTTTGGGAGTTCTGTGGGTGAGGCAAGAGTCATGCAAATGAGGCTCAAACGTGTAATCAGGCAAAACAAAAAGGACTCCTAAGCCTACAGTCATTAGTAATAACATGGACACCATAATGCAACTAGGATCTACCTAGGGCATCCATGTTCTGGTAAGCTCTACCACCAAATCGTGACACTTCTAAAGCAACAATGATGGTTCTGTGTCGCAACCTGATGGGATTGATCCTATGGCAAAGGTATAAAGGCAATGAGATACAAAAGTAGGGGTGGAAACCTAATCTGTATGCTCAAGTTGACCATCTAAGGTTTTTCCCACAGACCGTCAAAAGTGACCCAAAAATCCAAAAAATGTCCTGATACCCGATCGTAACCTTCCAAAGCAACTCCTGAATCACTCTAAATGGTTTTCAATTCAAAGAAAATGATAAGGGGGGCCAAAAAAGTGACAAAAAAGGGCCAAAAAGTCTATAAAGAGAAGTTGGCAGCTCATTATCACCATTGTTGATTTGGAAATTGACTCTGGAGCCAAAAACCCCCTTTGATAAAAATGGTGATTCCGGGAGCTACAGTGGACTAAACGACCATCCGTCTGGACCAAGTAAGTATAAACAACCTCCTTTTGCTTTTTAATTTTTTATTTATGCATTTAATTTGGTTTGTTGGGGGGGTGTCGACCTTTAAAAGGTCAGCCCTAGGTCCACGCAGGTTGTCCTATGATAGCTCGCATGTACACTTGCTATGTCTGATGTCAGAGCACGTGTACACGCGAATGTCATCACAACAGCCTGCGTGAACCCTCCCATGAGTGAAAAAAGGTTTAAAAAGCAAGGCTTAACCCTCTGAAAATTTTCCCATGTGCAGGATGTATGTGCAATGGAGAGAACGAGAGCATGAAGATATCAGTGCACTAGTTGGGGAAGAGCCTAACATTGTGGCAGTGTTAATGCAATGTGGCTTGCTCAAGTTTTTTCTATGTCCTTTCATGAGAGCACAACATAGGCTACTAAATGCCTTGGTTGAATACTGGCACCCTGACGCAAAAGATTTTATGTTAAAGGCGCAGTCATTGGTGCTTAATACAGAGGATATATACTTTTTGACTAGCCTCTCCAAGAGAGGGGAACCAGTCAATTTCCATACACTTCATTCGGGGCCTCATAATATATCGAAATTGATAGGAATTTATTGTGAGGCTGGTACAGACCGATTGAGTTCACAGGTGCCAATAAGCAAGATCACTGATTTATCACTGCAGGCGATTGTGTTTCTTATTGGGCAGATGACTGGCTCTGTGGCTCTACATCAGGTGTCCCATGCACAGACGAACTGTGTAGTCCAGTGCTTAAATGCACAGATATTTGATTGGAGTACTACACTGCCGGTTTGTATGAAGAGGCAGCTAACAGATTGTCAGTTGTAGGCATAGAGGAACTTCATGTTCGGGACGACTCTAGGCTCTTTCGTCTTTGATAGCATTCCGATTTTCATTCCTCAAGTGGTGGTACCAGGACATCAAGCCTCTCTTCCTACGGTTTGCAGATGGGCAGTGTTGCTTCCATGACAGGGTGGTGGAAGGACCAATGAGTCTTTTGATGATGAATTCTTTGCTTGGTTGTCGCAGAAGATCCCATCCATAGAGGATTATTCCTATGCTAGGATTGATTTCTCGAGAGATCCCTGTCCCTCCAGGCGAGGAGAGAGGTGAGATGGGTAAGTTTACATCATTTTTTTTTTTGAAACATATATAATTTTTATGTTTTTTTTTTGTATATATCATTTTTTTATACCAGAGTATTTGACAGATACGTGTCTATTGTGTGTAGATGTGGAACCCTCACAACCTGCAGATTATGCGAGGAACATGTGTCATCCTCACCAGGGGTCGCACCTTTCACCACAAGGGGACCAACAGCAGCAGGAGAGCTTCCAGCTGGTGAGGCTGAGAGGGTTTTGAGATGAGTTGAGAAAAATTTTACCTCACTCACTCGCACCATCCCTATGGCAGAGATTAAGGATCTACCACCATCCATGCAGCCTCATGTAGTGGGGGCACCATGGACGTGGGTCCGACTGTTTCGGCATTTGGAAAATGATGTTGATTATTACAACAGGGCCCACAGGCCCTGACTTTAGTTAGTCTAGACTTTGATAGCTCCACCTGTATATAGTTTTTGAGGGCATAAGCCCCATGACTTGTTACTGGTCATATTTTTTGAGGTGCTTGCGTCCACCTATGTACTCTGTTGCTTATAATATTATATATGGATTTTTATGTCTTTTTGTGTCTTATGGATCATATTTTCCTTTAAAAATGTATTTACATGTTTATGTGTATGTATTTTTATATGTGTGCGAGATGCCAGTCTAAAATTTGATTAGCTAGAGTATCTATAACTTGGTTTAATCTCCTAGGAACATGAAAATATGTAATATAATTAAATCTTCGTTCTAAGAGATGTACCCTAATGAATCGTCGGTGTAAAGTCAGATCATGAACATGGTAGACTCTATTTAACTAAGACACAACCAGTTGAGCGTCTAAATAGATCTGAAGATGAGAGATACCAAATGACAGGGCGTCACGAAGAAAATTAATAACGACACTGTACTCGGTGACATTGTTTGTGGTGTCGCCTAAGCATATAGCTCTGGAAGATAATAACTGGCCTCGAGGTGTAAAAATTACCCAAGCTGCAGAGTCAAACCTCTGAGTGTGTCGGATAGAACCGTCTGCATACCTAATGAACACTTCTAATTCACTTGACATCTGCCACAATGACAAAAGATAACATCAAAATGGACACGTCCATAATACTAAAAGAAACTAGAAAGTAATAGTACAAAGACTATACATATGTTACAAAAATTTACCCAAGGTGACCTACCTATGAGTAATACTTCTTGAGGTAGAGCCCATTCCTAGGCTTCGCTAAAGCATTCCCCTCAAAGTCAACCAGATGATAAGCACCCTTTTTTAGAACCTCTTTTATGATGAAAGGTCTGAACCACATGGGTTTGAATTTTCCTTCCCCCAGGGGGTCCTTATCTTTGTCATAGAATAGGACAAGGTCACCTTCAGAGAAAACCCGAGGACAAATGGACCAATCATACTGACACTTTACTTTATGTTTGTGAGCCTCGTCGGCCAGGGCCACATCATGACATTGCTCATTGAGTCGCTCAAGGTATAATAATCGTTCTTCAAGTGGATATGTGTCTGCCAATAACTGTACTACCAACTTTAGGGACGGGATCTGACATTCTATAGGAAAGACTACTTCCAACCCGTAAATGATTTGAAAAGGTGAGAAACCAGTTGTAGTCTTAACAGATGTTCGGTAAGCCCATAATGCTTAGTATAACATCAAATGTCAATTTGAATTGGTTGTGTTGATCATTCACTGTAGGATGGTCTTAAGATATTTATTTACAGCTTCCACCTGACCATTTGCTTGGGGGTAGTAGGTTGATGAATGTTCTTGCCGCAACCCAAGATTTGATGTTAACTCGGTCATCATCTGGTTCTGAAAGTGACTGTCATGGTCAATGACAATCTCTCTCGGGACGTCGAACCTTGCTATTATCTGGTTGAATAAAAAGAGAGTTGCAGTCTCCCCATCATCTTTAAACATTGGCACAGCTTCGACCCACTTCGTGAAGTAGTCTATGGCTACAATGATATAACGGTGCCCCCTAGCTGAAGGAGGGTTGCATGTAGTGTAATCAATCCCCCACTTGGTGAAGGGACCAACTGTGATGATAGGAAACATGGGAGCGGAATGTGCCCTCATCTTCCGAGAGAAGATCTGACACGGGTGGCACTTCTTGACCGTTTCGATACAATATTTGATTAGTGTCGGCCAGAAGTAACCTGCTCGTAAAATATTTTGGGTTGTTTCCAACCCAGACAAATGACCTCCACATGCTTCGGTATGGTTACCGTTAAGCACGATAACTGCTTCTTTGTGATTGAGACATCGACGCAGGATGCAGTCTACACCTCTTCGATACAACGTATCATCAAGTATGAGATAATTCTTGGCCTGATGTCATATACGGTGATGCTCATCACGAGAAGCAGAGGTGGGGCACTTCAAAGTCTGGATATAGACAAATATATCTCCATACCAGGGATCCGAAGATGCGATAAAAAACATATCTTCTCTGATAGGCGACTCTTCAGGCATAACATCACCTGACTCAACCAGAAGTTCCAAGATGAGTTCTACGAAGACCAGTGACTTTTTGGATTTCGCTGAAAAGAAAGCTAAGTCGAATTCCTGGAGGACGACTATCCATCTACTGATATTTTTGCCTATTACCCGTCCTGTCAACATGTATTGAAACAGATTCACAACGGAAATGACAGTGGTCTTACGAAATAGAACATAATGACGGAACCATTGAACAGCATGGACTACTGCCAACGCAAGTTTTTCGATATGATAATAATTGAGTTCCGATCCGACTAGGCCTTGGCTCAGGTAATAGATCACATATTCTAAGAGAAAATAATCTTCCTGAACTAAGACCATGCTGATGGTTGACTCTGTTGCAGCCAGGTATAATAAGAAATCTCTGTTATAGTTGGGTGGCCGAAGCAGAGGGGTAGTTGTGAGGGCATGTTTCAATGCTTCGAAGGAGTGTTGAGCGGCATCATCCCAATAAAGAGGAACATATTTCTTCAATAAGTGCATAAATCCCTTTGTGATCTCGTCATAATTGGCAATGAACCGTCTTAAAAAATTCGCCTTGCCCTGTAGACTCTAAAGTTGAAGGATTGTGCATGGGGGAGGCAACTGAACTATTGCCTCAACCTTGAGAGGATCGACCATGATCCATGTTTTTGACACTATGAAACCTAACAAACGTCCTGATGTTACGCAAAAGCTGCACTTGTTTGGATTCAAGCGAATCTGGAAGTAGCGACATCGCTCAAAGATAAGTCGGAGGTGTGTGGGATGATCCATTCTCTTGCGAGATCAAGATGCTAAATCATCTAAATAGGCCTCCACTATATGCTTGAGATCATGGAAAGAAAAAGACATGGCCCGCTGAAAGGTTGCTCCAACATTTTTGAGACCAAAGGGAATCTTACGATACGTGAATTTACCCCATGGACAAATGAATGTCATTTTGTGTTGGTCTTCGGGTTTGATTTGTATCTGATTATATCCCGAAAAACCTTCCATGAAAGAAAAGTCCTCACAACCTGGACATTCATCAATTATCTGGTCGATGAATGGTGTGGGAAAATTAACTTTTGGATAGGCCTTGTTCAAATCACAGAAGTCTGTACATACATGAATCATGCCCTATTTCTTATTGATTGGCACAGGATTTGACACCCATTGGGTCAAATGGATAGGATAGATAAAACCGGATTTTAGAAGTTTCTGAACTTCAACCTTAATGGTTGTTGCTTTCCTAAGATTAACTAAATGAAGTTTCTCCCGAACAGGCTTGGCATCCAGATAAGTTGTGATTTCATGTTCGACTATTTTTGGATCAATGCCTGGCATTTCCTCGTAAGACCAAGGAAAAATGTCGTGGAATTCTTTAAATAGATCTATGTAGATTTGAATCTCTCTGGGGGAACAGTCAGCTCTGAGGAAAATATTCTCCATGATGCTAGGGGTTCTGGAGATATTAATCGGTATGGTTTCAATGATAGTTTCCATATTACCCTCGGCATAAACCTCATGTGTAGCTAATGGATTAATAGGACAAGACCTATCTCCAATCATATTTAAGGTGAATTCTCTTTCTTCAATTTTGCTTAACTCTGGGAGGAAGAATGATCTGTGATGGATATCATCCTAGGGTTTGTCCGGACTAGTCATTGCTTCAATTATTTCTTCATTGGAGGGCAATACTAAGTCTAATGAATCGGTATCATTGAGAGAGCCTTGAGCCAAAATAGGCTCGAGAATCGGATCTAACTCTTGTGCAGGAGTTGGATTTGTGTCGGTCGAAGCTTGCTTAACTAAAGAGTATGCTACTTCGGCTACGAACAAGGGCATGGACATGCCAGGGTTCCCTATCCCTTCCATCGTGGCCGATGGGGAAGGAAGTATCCACGGATCGTTGAAGTAAGTCATGCGAAACGACGAAACTTGGAAAATAACAACCTTATGGTTGTCCGATATGAACTTGACATTGCCTTAAGGGGGCAGGTAATCAAGGGTACTCATCAAATATGGGCACAAACCAACCCCTATGTTGACTATGCCCAGTTGGGGATTATCAATCATCGGGACTGCAGATACCCCCAATGAAGGGTCGGGTCTAGAGAAGGATAATTGATGAATGGTCATGATCTGACCCTCATGTGGAAACAACAACACCCAAAAAACTATTGCAACCACTTCTTGCATAGCATAAATCCAACTCCTACCTAACAAGAGATTGTATTCGAGGGATGTGTCGACTAATTCTATCTCGACACACACGGTATTCCCTCCTAGCTGCATGGGGAAAGAGGGAATGATGCCATGTGGTCAGAATGAACAATCGTCTAAAGCAGTGAGAAGAGTAGGTGACATAGACAAAATGGGCTGGCCAATGGCCTTCCAACATGCCAATGACATGATGCATGTCGAGGCACCCTCATCAACCATTGTGCGGAAAATGTTTCAAGTAAAATATTTTGTGGGGTAAGCCACTACTATCTGAAATGCTACGTGGTAAGGCAGACGAGGTTTTAAGTCGGTTGTACCCAACATGATTGTACTTGGATAACAAGTCTTGGTAGATCCTAAAGTGGCTAACAAATATTTCTCTGGGAAGGGAAGCTCTGGAGGACCTCCAAAGTGGACACCGTACAAGGGGTTTGAGACAAATCCTCCACCACAGAATAGTTTTGGGCGACCCTTGCATTTGGGTTGTGAGAATATTTCTTGAACACACCTTTTGGGATGCATGTCATTGTTTCACCCAAAGTATTCTCGATCTGGAGAGGAAGAGGTGGGATTTCAACTTCGTTGCCCTTCTTAGAAGTGCTTGGTTTATTGTAGTCATGTGCTCTAGTCAATATAAAAGCATCATCTTTCATCATATACACATTCGCGAATGTAGGATTATTCGAAGACGAAGAGGGTCCTTGACTTCCCCCTTTCGCGCTTGTAGAGGCTTGGGTTAGGTTTCTCCCATGTTGAAATGGATTAGTTAACATGGCAAGCTATTGTTGTGTCACAAAAATTTGGGCCTCTGCAAGCCGAGGACATTGGTGGGTCGGGTGGTCTTCTGCGCATAGGTTGCACGAATACCTCACCTTTTGTTTCTCAGTGTTGCCCCTGCCAACATTATTAGTGGGTTTCTTATCCCCCTTACCCTTATTTCATTTTTTTTTCTTTCCATCAGGCTGTTGGGTGGCCTTTGGATTTTTCGATTGCACTGTGTGTACATCCGACATTTGGGTAGGGGGAGAAACCAAAATAGTAGGTTGGTTGGCCGCTTCTTCAGTTGTTCAACGGGCTTTGTTTGTGTTGAGCTAACAATACCATCAGCATGTGGTCCAGCTCTCTGTCTAGTTTTATCAAGTATTGAGCGTGGTGCATCTGAAAAGATCTCATAAAATAAATCAGACTGAGAGTAGATTAGCTCAAGTTGTTGAGCTCTCATGATGGCATCTTCTTCAAAAAAAACTCCCGATGTCACGACATCTTTGGATAACTGTGGGACCAAAGACTTAAGGAACCACTCTAGCAGGAATGCTGGTGGGACTAGCACCTTAATTAAACTCTTCCGGCATCTCCATTCTTGGATGTGATCAGAGATATGGTCCGCTTTTGTCTGTTCAAAATTGTCCAGCAATTCTGTGCCAGCGTCGTATCTCACAGGTCATTGGAAATGGTTTAGGAAAGCCATTGCCAATTCATCGAAGGAAGAGTATCTTGAGTAGTCGAGCTCAATGTACCATTTCACGGCACTCCCAATGAGAGTACGTTGAAACAATCACAACTGTACGGAGTCGTCTTTCAATGAGTTAGATGAGCACCAAATATGGAAGTTGGTCACATGATCTCCTGGATCTTCATTAGGCTTGGCTTCAAACTTTGGTATGTCTGAAGGCAACTTCGTCGACATAGGGGGCCAACGTGGATTGTGACAGATAGGGTCATTAAACAACCTTGTCAAGTCTGGAAAATGCAAGGCTGCCAGGAAAGGTAGTTTGGGTTGTTAGTGATAACCATGGAAAAAGGGACATGGAGTTTGACTGGCACCAAGTTTCCAGGAAAAGTTTGTCTATTGGCCTGGGTTCTGGTAAAAACCATGGCCATGACCAGCGTACGGATTTTGTGTGTGAGGAGACATCATCGGCTGATTCCCAAAATAGGACGTAGATGGTTGGGCATGGATTACATTCAAAGGACTTTGGGAAGGGTTGCCCCATGCTGATCCCATGGGCATAGGCATAGAACCCTGTCTGGGGTTCCATTGGTTGTGAAAAGAATTGCCCCAGAATGACATTCCTGATGAGGGAATGGATCCCTGCCAAGAATTCCAAGGTCCTGTTGTGGAAGAAGTTCCTGGGTTTTCCCCTTGTGCAGGAATAGTACCCTGCATAGGAATAGGTTGTTCGTAACCGAGTTTTCCCCTAGTCGGGAAAGCAGCTAACGAGAAAGCGTTTCTACCAAATGCAATGAACAAACAAAACAGTGTCGAACCTACCATCATATTATGAGAAGGTGGTCCTTGACTCCCTACTCCAAATAAACTATGGTGTGTGGGTGGCCCAGCAGATTGTTGGTGGGTGCCACCGAGCGAAGGGGACGAAGGAGGTATATGACCTCCGCCGTAAGGGAAAGAATTAAAAGAAGATGAAGTGCCCCCCATGTTTCCTTGCAGAGGAGCGTTAGATATTCCTGCCCCTAGACCTAAAGTCTGTAAAGTGGAGTAGGAAAGTACAGGACTTGTACCTGAACTAGGCATCCCGTATGAGAACAAAGGGCCTGTTGCACTCAGTGTGAAAGGGGTAGTGGTCGCTGCCTTAGATGGGATTGGACCACTGCTCGAGGTAAAGGCAGTCGATACCATGGTACTCAGACCAGTGACGGTGGGTTAGGAGATGGAATATCCCCTGTGGTGACAACCGTAGTGGGAATTGAATAATTCCCAGAAGAAGTGGCATCATTTGTTTCCATTGTTGCATGCGACACTATGTGGAACTCGTAAGGGTGAATCTGTATGATGATGGGTGCCAAAAGATCAGTGGTTGGAGTTTCGGATGGACCAAGAGATTTCTCTCCAAGGTCTAAAACATTCGTTTCCTCCAAATGTTGTTCAGGTAAAGTTTCTTGTGACCCGGTCGCTTCAAAAGACCCTTGTTGGAAGGGTTATCTCCGCTACATTTCTTCACGCGACCTTTTGTTTAGGCCCTGTGTTAGAGGGGGATCCTGGATAACTTTCACGATACTATACTTTGACACTCCCTAACTCAGAATCCAATGTTTTATTTAATGGCCTTGAAGAGTTTCCTCTCCAACCTAATTCAAGGCCCTAACCCTAAACTAGTTGGTTGACCCTACAAACATAAAAACTCTAATGAATTTTAGATTTAGCGTTAATTTTTATGGCTTCTTCTAAGTCAAAGGTTATGAAAGTGAAACTAGTGATGTTTGAAAGATGAAACAAAAATAAATAGAAAGTTGGAAACAAAATAACTTCTCTTGACTCAAATCTTAAACAACTTTTCAAACTAAAATTTTTCTAAGATCTTTGAACAACAAACTCAAAGCAGGATTTCACTCGACTACAAGCTACTCTTGATCTAAGTAAACCTTCAAGAACTTATGAAAGCAAAGACTTTTCCCTGGTTACTAATGCAAAACAACACTATTTAACCAAACAAAGAAATAAAAGATTTTTTTTTTTATTTGAATGCTCACAAAGCAAAAAGGAAAAATATCAACAAGTAAAAACCAAGAAAACTTCTGGCCTAAGCACAGATCGCAAAGAGTCACTTTCAAAATAACACACAAGCAAATTAAAACTAGACTCTCACACTTGTCTAGAAACCCTATAAAAAGAAAATTTTGAGGAAAACTTTTTAATGAAAAAGAAAGCTATTGTTGTGATCAAACCTAAGTTACTGACCGTTATGACAGAGACCCAAAAACCTGAGAGGTATAACTCTTGTCAAAGGAAAGGATGACTGCCTCACCTTAAACAAAAAATTTCTCCACAGGCATGTTGTTGACAGTTCAGTAGCAAGCGTTTGCACGCGAGCTGTGTAAAGTCAAGACGTGTGTGCATGCGTGTTGGCTTTATACAGGCCGCGTGTATCTCTGAAACTCTAAGACAAATGAAAGGCCAAGCAATCTAGCCCAGGAAGATACTAATGGTACTGAGAACCAGGATCTCTTGAAGACTCAGACACTTACTTTAACAGAAAAAAGAAAACCATTCAAGGAAAACCTCATAGAACAAACCAATATGAGGTGAAACCTAAGCTATAGACTACAAACAACCAAGACTAGAAAGAGTTCCAAAAAACCCCTGAGAAGGATTGTTTCTGACAGGGGAGAGGATGATTGCTTCTCTAAAATAAATTTTCTAGAATCATACACGCAACTGACACTTCCTCAGCTAGCATGTACACGTAGGCTATGGGAAAGTAGGGCACAGGTACATACGTGCAGACCTTATACAGGCCACGTGTACCTCTGTGTGTCTCAAAAAAAAAATGCAATCAAGCACAGAAATAAAGATAACTGGTATGGAAGACCAGAATCTTTGTTAGCTCAGACTTTTGCCAAAACTTTAAAAACAAGAAATGAAACCAGTTCTTAAAAATACCCAAGAAAAAACATTCCCAGAAACCCTAGAGATCCCCAGTACGGTCGCCAATTCTGTTGTGGGTGGGAAATCCCTCCTACGGACTATCACTAAGGGTTTTATCATGCATGCAGAAATGACATAAATATTCTTACTTTTTACCATCATCCCATGCCTAAACCCCATTACTCATATGTAAATACAAGGCTCAAGAGATTAAGTTGACATACCTTATTTTTTGTGTTTGATGTTGATCCCTTTTTGCACTTGGTCGTTCTTTGACTACAAATCTCCTCCTAATGTTGACCTGCATTCACTAAAGACAAACAAATAACTCCACATGCATTTTATCTATGAACTAACGGGTTAGAGATTTAATCAATCATACAATCAATATTCCAATAATGACAATCTTTATATGGTGGGACGGGAAAAAGATTTTTTTTATTAACTTCACAATGATACCTTACAATGATAAAGTCGGCTACTGCTCCTTGATCCTGGTCTTGGGCTCTTCTTCTACTGTCTTCCAACTACTTATCTCTATAATTCTCTTTGCACAAGGATTGCTAAAGGTTGGGACAAAGGGAATGCTTAATCGGGTATAGTTTCTTTACTATGATTCTCCTCCTTTCAAATGGGACCCCTACCCCTTCTTTTATAGGTTAGAAGGAGCTAGGTATTTGGTCGAATGACCGGCCATGCATGGTCGAAAGGTTTATTTAACTTACCCAAACTTGTGTGTTCCATCAACAACTTTCCTTTTTTCGGGCTTTCGTACGTACACACGGGTTGTCTTGGGTCCACTAGCGTGTACAGGTGTGCAGTAATGGAGCAGGGCATGTGGGACTTTATAAAAGGGGTTTTTAAGAAGAGTTGTTCAACAGTGTTTTGGAAAAGAAGGAATCTGAGATGTCCTGATGCTAGGTAAGCATGTTTGGTGCAAATTAGGGTTATAACAGGCAGACCCAGGGTTTAACGCTTCAATAGCGCACCAACAAAACCCTAACTACCGACCCTTTCGAAAACACTTGCGAAGCATATGAAGTCTCACCAGAGGTAGAGGCAAGGTGGTGATGCAAACCTATAGCTCTCAGGCTGAGATCCACTCACAGGATTGTTTCAAATATTCCCTGAGGTGAAGCAGCTTTTTCAGATCCCTATCGGAACCTCAACATTCAATCCATAGGTCCTTCAACTTCTCCATGGCCTCCAACAGGACTACGACCTTTTCTTGAAAAAGGGATTTTGGATTTTGGGACTCTGCGAGTCCTGCTGTCGAGAGTCTCTTCCCCCTCTATCCTCTGAAACCCGATATGTCGAAATGTCAGCTTCCTATCGCATCCCTTCAACTCTTCGGGGTTTCGCGCTTCGGGACTTCGCGATCTCCGCTGCAACCCTTTTCTCTTCTCTCGTCTATGGGATCACCGGTATGCCGAAACCTAGTATAACCCTTTCAGGGATTTTCCCAATGCCTCGATCACCGCCATGTGTCCTCCTATTGGACGGTCCTGATACTCTCGGTGTTTCAGAAATTTCGACCCCAACGACATTGATCCCTGGTCCTTCGAACTCCTGGTAACCGAACTCCCAGTAGTTCCCCAATTACTTTCACGCGTCCTCCATAGATGGACGGCCCTGATCGCTTCGGGACTTCTCTAGTTGTGAAGTCGAAAGACTCCTCTGTTCCTCTCTTCGATGCCCGAATCCATGAAAAATGAGGATCTTGTGACATGCGTCCTCCACAGATAGACGGCTCCGATTTCTTCAAGATTTCATGAGTCGAGACTTCCTCTCTCTCGAACTCCTACTTCTCTGTCTCCCGATATCCAAAACCCCAATGGGTCCTCGGATTACCACCACATGTCATCTGAGTGATGGATGGTTCAAATTCCTTGGGGACTTCATGGATTAAGAGATAGCAATGTAGTGATTCCACGACCCCTTGATGATCTCATCCCCGAACTCCAAAATCTCGATGCCTCTGTTGTTTTGAGACTTTGATGAGCCTCCACTCAGCTCATATGCGAGATTAACTCGCGCGCACCTTCTCCCAGATCTTATGGCTATTGGCTATCTGGGCTATATATGATGGCCCAGATCTATTCTCCTTCCTTGTGTGCTCTTCTCCTACTTACCTGTACATAGATTAAATGGTCTTGATCTCGTTCTCTCTAGCTGATCTAACGACAGTTGTTCTCCCTCCTGAGATTTCTCTTCTTCCTGAACTTGGAAGACATCAAATGCTTCAAAGTTCTCAGCCTTTTCTCTTGCTGTGAAGCCTATATCCTTGGCTCCCGCCTGTATTCTAAGGTGTTGTCCCTCCTGAGCTTTGTCGACTTTGAAACCTCAAAGGTTTCTTGACCTCTGCACTCCTTTATTTTGTTTCTCTATGTGCAAAGGCCTTATTCCTCCTGAGCTTGTCCTCCTTGGATATTTCTCTGTTCAGAACTCAAAGGAGTTCTCCCTGTTCACTCTAGCACCTACTCAATGCCCTCCTGGCAGAGCTTCTTCAGAATCCCTTAGTAATTATGTTAGTCATGTTCCCTCCTGCACCAACTCAATGCCCACCTGGCAAAGTTTTCAGAATCCTCAGTGATCATGTCTTCTCAACGAACTTAAAATTGAGTTCTTCTCCTAATGCACCCTATGCATTCACTTGATGCCCTCTTGGCAGAGCCTTACATAATTCTTAGAAATTTTTTCCTCTCTGTGCCTTCTATGCACCTGCTTAATGCCCTCCTGGAAGAGCTTCTACAGAATCCCTCAATGATTCTGGTTTGTCCTGTGCCCTCTTATGCACAGTATTTTCTCTAAGGTATTCAACAACCTTGAGGATTCTCCTTGAGTCAATGAATTCAGCTGGTGCGCCCTCCTGGCACGTCCTTGACCAAATTCCACAGAATTCAGGAGTGCATCTATGCACTGGCTTTCAGAACCCACAACGTTCTGTCACACCCTCTTGGCATGAAGCCTCAAAGAACCCCAGACCTGAAATCAAAGAACCCACAAATAGCAGAACCTATCTATCCCTACAAATTCACATCTACAACATATAAAGAACACACAAAGACATTCATAAACACATAAAGACACACAAAAACTCATGCAGGAAATCTACTCTTTATATTAATATGAAATGCCTCATTTACAAGGTGTTCTTGAGCTCAGACTTTGACAGAGTCTCGGCTCCTTCTCTCCTCCACTCTAATTCTCACAGAGCACTCCTATCTCTCAAACCTACCTCTCAAAAACAAGATCAAAATATCTTTTACATGAGGGGGCTCTTCGAGCTCTTCCCTCCATCTCACCTACTCTATTCAATTACATTGAATTACATTGAATGGGTTGTCTAGTCTGATTTAGATCTATATCCCAGCCTTACAACCATTAAAGGCCTTCTTTAACTATAGCCTTCTCAAAGGCATGGCTTTGGCTCTACCAACCTTACAAACATTTAATACAAATTTCAAATTCAAAATTTGAAACGAGAGGGTTGCGCCTCTCCTTCTTCATTGAATGCACGCTGTGTTGGCTGGTTGGTTGGCTGGCACATGGCTGGCTTGGAGCGATGCTCCTGCATCACAAGGGGGGTTTCATGAATTAGGTGTCTACAACCAAGATGGGACACAGATCTATGATTACAACACTTAACATATCACTTAAACAACAATATGCATTAGTTCTTCATTCACATCGTAGGTTAAACCCTTATTACAGATCAACACAATAATAAAAAAAATCAAGTACTTCCAATCACTTAGCACATAGCATTAACTCAGATATAGCCTTCAGTCACACCATTAAGCACTAAGATACAACATCATATGCATTCATCATACATTATAACAACAATACTTAAGCAAATATACAGTATCAAACACATCGTACAAAGCACATCAAAACACTGGATATATGTGGTTCACCCCAGTGTGGGGATATGTCCACCAACTTCTTCTCTTCTTATTTATTAGTCTTCAAGCTTCTTACATTCATATTCTCCTATGCACAAATCCACAAAGACAATCTTCGCATTGGACAGGTGATCTGTGCACAACGCACTAGATCCACCTTCCCAAAATCAGGTCAAGGCACAGAGCCAACTCCTCAGTAGAAAAAAGCCAAACCCTACACAGTCTGTTCTCACAAAGGAACTTACAATCTATTGCACTAAGCACTTACAACATATGGTGCACATGTCCAACCATATCTACTTCTTACATTGCTTGGCTACTTATTTAAACATTTACAAAAAGACCTAACCATGGGTAAACCCATGGCCCGACATCCCATAACCCGTTACATAAACCCTAGGTCTACAAGCCCACAAAATAAGTGAGATCCTGCGATATCAGCTCTGCCTTGGTGCTCCATCTTTGATCATCCTTTCGAAGTCCCAAAAGTCATCAAACGTGATGAATGTTCTCTCAAAACTTGGTCAAGGGCCAACAATGGAAATGCACATAAAATATTGGTGCGCCGATGTGCACAATAAATTTAACATTGCGCAATGTGAATTGAGTGGCGCATGCATATTACTAGCATGTGTAGTGTGTGCACACATAATAATGGTGTGCATATTACTGGCGTGTGCAGTGTGTGCACACATAATAATGGTGTGCGTAGTATTGGCTGAGTGTAGAGGAATTTTGTTGGTGCACGTGCAATTTAGGTATATTCTTGTTGTGCGATCGTTTAATTAATGGTGTATGCAGAGTATTGGTGTACGGTGTGAGCGTACTAAAATTTGGCATGGTGTATCACATAGAGTTCAATGTGCACAAAATATTAGCATGTGACACAAAAATTGTGTGCAACAAGTATTAGTGCATGAACCAAAATTGTGCGTGGTGGATATTGGCGTGTGACAAAAAAGTAGTGTGTGTTGATACTGAGAGGGGGGTGAATCAATATCAAGTACAATTTAAAACCTTTTTCAACTTATACTTAAACCATTCAACTATATCCAATGATCAATGAACAATAGTATAAGAGTTA
>JZKD02S1602867.1:431285-451282 GCA_000966675.3 Picea glauca
AAGGATTATAAACTTAAGTATATTACAACTTAATTAATTATATTAGAACATAATACAAATTATGTTCTAATATAATTAATTTGATTATAAGATAATCATTACAAAATGGCACTTAAGTGAATTATTAAGAAAATTAAAAGTGTGTTTATGGGGGTAAATGCTTAGTGAATATTAATTATCCTTAATGAGGATTTAATAAATAAATATTGAGGAGAAGTATTTTAGGAAGGTATTAATTAAGTATACTAATCATTTTATGGGGAAATGGACAAATGTCAATCTTTGGATGAGTGAGCCTATGCATCCTATGGTGACATGGTGAGTTGTGATGGGTCCATGTATTGAGGGGATACTGAACCACATGTCACGTCAAGAGATGGAGTATTGACGTCATGGATGAAGTGAACAATGAATGTCGGCCCTTGAATGGTTGATGAGTGGAGTTGGGTCTAGTAGGATAATTAAACCTTAGGCGTTGAATGGATATTAACCGTTAGTCAAGAGATCTTGAGTGCATCAAGACCGTCCATCGAGCAGAAAGAAATATTCCTCGATACCTTGGGTTTGAGATAGTAAGACTAAGTAAACTAATCAAAATCATAATGGATGAAATCAAGAGGGAATATTCCTTGATATCATATTCATCGGAGGTAAGCGTAGATTTCACATGTATAAGGACCGAGCGATGACTATTGTAGGCCTATGTGGACTAGTGTTCCACCATGGAAGGCTAGGATAATGCAACATCATATCAAGGGTGTCACCATGCTAGTTGGAGAAAACAATGAGATGTCACATGGCAGTAAGAAATATGTTTCCTATGTAAACCTGAGAACTTGGGAAGGTCACTACTTTTGTTCTAGATCTCTTCTTTGGGAAAAGTTATTTTCATTGGAAAGTTCTTGACGAGCAGAGGATGATGGAGTTGTGAAAGGGAGGAATTAATATATTTTAGAAAAAGAGAAAAGTTAATACCCCATCCCTTAAAAGGAAATTAGGGTTTTTGGTTTGTCACAAAGTGGTATCAAATCAGGAAACAAAAATTGTCCTGCTTGGGCTCATGAAAGAGTCGAATGAATCTTCTTAGAAAACTTTAAAGGGGAGGGAACCCTACCCTACCATATCTATCATAGAAATATTCAAAAACTAGGCCTAGATGGTCTGGAGAAAAATCATCAAACTTTTTTACCAAGGCTAGGATGAGCCAGTTGATAATGTTTACTTCCACAAGGATATTATCCCCATAAGCTCCTTCAAGAGAAGGATTTCAAATTGAAACTTTGTTGGCAATTCACTCAAAAAAAATTGAATCATGTTCGATTTCAACAAAAGAATCATAACATTGCTTTGGGATAATGATAGCCACTCCTACAGGAGTGGGATTATGTTGAAAGCAATTAATAGCAACACTTGGATGTGAATAATTGAAAACGCGCTATTGGGATAATCCCCTTTTTGCAAAGTAAAAAGGAACCCTATAGACTGAGAATAACCTTCATGAAAGAAGTAAAGTGATATGAGCAAGATCAAGAGCTCATGGTTGTGTTGAGTGTATATCCCTATTAGCTTAAGGGTGTTTCTATGAAAGAGGTAATCAAGTGGAATGTATTTACACTACATGCATAAGTGAAATTCTTGGTGCACGAGGGTATGTTGGAATGCATATGGAAAATATTGATCATGCATATAACATGCATATAGACTTATTTTAGTCTATTATTGGATGTAAAATATGGTGATGTCATAGATCATAGGGTTAGTAATGATATGATTATAGCAACATAAGTAAAGTACTAATAATATTGACTGCATAGTACCTTATAAAGATAAGGTAGAATGGTTAATGAAATGTTGATCCTAAATATGGTAAAGGAAGTGTTGGGGCACTTCTATGTGACCAATGGGTGAGGTTGACATATAGAGGTTGATGGTATCTATATAGGTATGGCTTAGTATGATCAAGTAGCAGTGATGGTAATCTAGAAAAGGACTCCATTGATAAAAAGGTATGCTGACCAAGAATGGTTTGAGGCATGAAGAGAAGCTAGATTGGTTGTTTTCTTCCTTGAGAAACTTTTAAAATTACCCAGATTGTAATTTTGGGTTGTGGAATACTTTTATAAGAGTTGGGGAAAGAGTGTTTTCTTGATGGTTGTTTTCATGTAGAAAGGGAAACATAATTATGGATATGTCTGCGAGACTTTCCATGTGAATGACTGCAAGATATCAACAAAGAGGGCAACATAGTGTTGAGTATTCCTATGAGACTTGTCATAAGAATGGGTGTAATATATCTATGAGGAAGGATATGGAAGTTGAAATGTTCACATGTGTGAATGACATGGAAAAAGGTGTAAGCGGTGAACTTGCATGTTGAATATTTATCTATGTTTGTATATGCTTGACTGCATGGATTGAATTCATTATAAGGTTGTTTGGTATGAAGACTGGTATTAAGACCAAATAGATATGAATGAATGAAAATAAATGTGCAATTGATGCACATGTATGATGTATGAGTATATGTATACTAAAGGCACGATGCAACTACCTGAATAAGTGAAATTTGGGCAAGAATTGCACTTGCCAAGATAGAATAAATACCATGGTTGTATGGCTGACTCTTTTTTGAAGAGTCATAACTATTTTGTTTTGAATAATATCTTGAGGGGGATGTATGCCATCTCCTTAGGAAAAGTTAGTATAAATTGATGAAAGAATAAATGAGAAGGGATGGTTTGTTGCTATGATAAAAGACAACGTGATTTTTATTTTAAAGACCTCCTGTAAGTGATTCTGAACAATCAAGAACAAATAAATTTTCAATAAATATGGAAATGAAACTATAAAGTGTGCCTATGATAAACATGCACTTCATGCTAAAGAATTTGATTAAAGCATAGTGTGAATGAAAATTAATGGAATAAATGTGCATATGTGAATGCACAATTTAAATGCATAATAGAAATGTACGTTGATAATTTCGTATGAAATATGGGGTAAGAATATGAAGTGGAAAAGCTGAGGTTGACTCGGGGTTTAGGTCGTATTAGATAGTGATGGATATGCAATAAGGAAGTTGCATGTTGATGAATTCCCTTATGGAGGAACCGTGTAAATACTCTGTCACGAGAATAGAGTCGCAACCTTAATGACTATTGAGAATTGGGCAGTGGGTTGCAAGCCTATCTATATAGGAATCCTAAATTACATTCTAGAAAATAATGCATGAATCGAAGACTAACAAATGAACATTGATCATTCTGATGACTAAATGGTAATGTGAAAAATGCACGTGCTCATAATTCATTGTGAACAAAAACTTTGTTGTTATAGCATGTTGATTTATCCAAGAAGGTTAAGGTGAACCTAACCAAGACTGCTCCAGGATAAGAGCATGGAGTATATTTCATAAGAAAAGAAGTAGAAAAGGAGGAATACGTTTCTCACTTTAAAACTTTGAATTGCTTAACAGAGTTGAAATCCTAAAAAGAACAACTATGGAAACAAGTACAATTGGTGAAAGGGAAATGAAAAAAATAAGTATAAAATTGGTTAAAGCCATGAATGTGTAAAGGCAACGAGGCCTTGGGAATAGTTTAGTGAAGATTAAAAGTATAGACCATGTAGAAGAAGTTGGGAAAATGGAAGAGTCCCTTAACTCCTTTTCTATTTTTATTTTTTTTTGTTTATCTAAGATGAGAAACTAATATGTTGATGGGTGTAGGATACCCAAAAACTAAATTAGTTTCATGGTTGCACTAGTGAGCACCTTGAGGAGTAATGTAATGAATAACATGTAGATATGCTAGGACATATATGATAATGATGGATGATTTAGATTGTATGTACGTGCATTTTATTTAACATGAAAACTAACATGTTTATGACTGTGATGATGCATGTTAAGTGCAAGAAAAATATTGGAGTTGTTGTAGAAGGACAACTGCCAATGGTTGCAACCTTAGGAAAAGGATAATTGCACAACGGTTGTTTTTGAAATATTGGTGAAGGGACCTTAGGAATTCCCACGAAACACCACTAATGAGGTAATATCAGAAAGGGTGTTGACAACCAGAACATGTATAAAAACCTCATGCCCGTGTGACATGAGAATTTAAAAGGGATTTGGCCATCGGAGTAATGAAGGGAGAGCACATGTTTTAAGAGAAAAGTCCATTCAGAGTTAACCATTCAGAGTGAGGGGAAGGGATAATTTGAGCAAGGTCTGAATCCATCAAAGTGATGAAATGATTGTTATGAAGTTTAAATATCATATAATAATTAATGTTTCATTCTCATGACTGATCATTGGAGTAACGAGGCAAGAACGCACAACCTAACTTCAAGGATTTCATAGTGGAATGGAATATATACCATAAAGTTAAATATATATTATAATATTAAATATTATCCTCTTCAATTGGAGGTCAGAGTGATAAGAGGATTGAATGTGTTTCAACCTTGAGTTGAAATAATAATTAATGCACATAATAAATCAATGCAAAATCTCAAAACCATTTGTTTAAGTTGATTGTTTTCGAAATTGATCTGGAGGGGTTTGGAATACAATCTCTGAAGAATACAGAGTATGAATCCGAAGATTTTTGGGTAATTTAGTTCAAATGAATAAGGTTGTAAAAACATAATGTTGCATGTGAAGGAAGATGGGATTATCTGGGATAATACATAATTATTAAATATGTTTTTATTTCCTTTCCTCTATTTTCCCAATATGTGTGTGTGTGTGTGTGTATTAAATTACATGAAATTTGGTATGGAGTTTTGTCAAGGGGGAAGTGACTTATATGCATTAATCAAGAATTATAAGATTAAGTATATTACAAGCTAATTAATTATATTAGAACATAATAAAAATTATATTATAATATAATTAATTTTCTTATAAGATAGTCATTACAAACTGGAACTTAAGTGAATTATTAAGAAAATTAAAAATGTGTTTGTGGGGGTAAATACTTAATGAATATTAATTATCCCTAATGAGGATTTAATAAATAAATATCGAGTGGTATTTTAGGAAGGTATTAATTAAGTATACTAATCAATTTATGGGGAAATGGACAAATGTAAAGATTTGGCTGAGCGAGCCTACACACCCTATGGTGATATGGTGAGTCTTGATGGGTCCATGTGTCGAGTGGATACTGAGCCATGTGTCACGTCAAGAGACGAAGCATTGATGTCATTGATGACGCGGCTTCCCAACAAGGAAACTAGGATTCCCTTAGAACAATGGATGTCGATCCTTGAACAGTTGACGAGTTGAGTGGGGTCTAGTAGGATAGGTAAACCTTAGGCATTGAATGGATCTTAACCGTTAGTCGAGAGATCTTGAGTGCATCAAGATTGTCCATCGAGGAGAAAGTAACATTCCTCGATACCTTGGGTTCGGGATAGTGAGACTGAGTGAATTGCTTAAACTCTGAATTGATGGAATCGAGAGGGACTATTCCTCGATACCATATTCATTGGAGGTAAGAATATAGTGTGGAGGGAAAAGGACCAAGCGATGATGGCTATAGTCCTACGTGGACTATATTTCCACCGTGGCAGGACATGCTAGTTCCATGTCATATCTAGGGTGTCATCACGTTAGTTGGAGCAGACAATAATATTTCACGTGGATGCAACTTGGCAGTAAGAGAGATGTTGCATATGTAAACCCGAGAACTTGGGAAGGTCATAACTTCCGTTCCAGAGCTCTACTTTGGGTGAAGTTATTGTCGTTGGAAATATGTTGACGAGCGGAAGATGATGGATTTGTTAAAGCGAGGAAGTAAGATAGTTTGGAAAAAGAAAAAAATTAATACCCCATTCCTTAAAAGGAACTTAGGGGGTTTGGTGTGTTATATCCTTCATGCCACAATTTTTTTTTCTGCACAATCCTCTAAACGAAGGCAAGTCCTCAACTCACCTCCTTTACTCAAGTCACCTCAATGCAAATAAACATTTGCAATGAGTGTGGCCAACATGCTCACACTCCTTAAAATGTCCAAAAAACCATCTAAAGTTCTCCAAGTAGAATCTGTCACCTCAAAGAACTTCCATGCCACTTTCGTGCCTTAGGCACTGTTGGAGTCGCCTTTGTTTTTTCTATCCTGTCTCGAATTTCATGTCTTAATGCTCGAAATCGAAAGATGGTTTTCGTATTTTCCATCTGTGGTTTCAAAATCTCTGAAGTCTTATCACGCAAGCAGCGATAATTATTGTACTCTCGAGGTGAGTTCTACTTTTCGTCAAAAATTTTCCCCCTTTGTTCTACCTCGGGATTTCGTATGTTGGATGCTATAGATCACGTAATTCACAAGTCCTGAGCAATGAAATGGCGAAATCACTTTAAAATTTTACCCAGGGCTGTAATGGTAGTAAAATTTTCCTAAATCACGATTAAACATCATCGGGTTTCCGCGCCTCGGCGTTATCTAAATCCAAAAGTCTTATTGTCGTAACCCCGATAGCCGAAACCATGAAGTCCTTTTTTTAGTAACCCGTGTCAACGTTAAAGGTAAAAGCTAAGCCATGGTTGATTTCTATCGGAAATTCGCCACTTGACATGTTCTCTTTTAAAAAGCTACATTGTCTAAGCCTCGAGTTGCGATAAAGATATGAACATAATTAATTAAACACTTAATCCGAGTTTATCCTCCCTTTTAATTAAAACGTATCATCGTGATCTCGCAGTTTCGCAGCTCGGCATGAAAACTTCCCGGAAGTTATACCTTTGAAGCTCCGAGTCGTGATATGGCGATATAAATAATTACGTAATTAATTAAGTGCCTAATCACAATTACGTTTTTGTTAACCAAAGTCAATCATCGCAATTTCGGGTGTTAGAGGTTCAAAGGGTTAAAGCAAAAATTCCAGATACAACGACTACCGAAAGATTAATTAACTTTGGTAAAACCGGATTAATTAAGCTAAATCAGTATCTCCCATGTTTTGATGCATGCACAGTTTACGAGACAGTCTTAATTCTTCCTTATGCCAACTAACATTTCGAACCGCCAAAATTTATGGCATTAATTAGAAATAAGGCGAATCGACAAATAAAGATTGGGTTTTGATTGCTAAATTTATTTTTAAACGTGATTTGACCGATCTGTTCTTAAAAAGTACCGAGTTTTCGAATATATAGAGTTGTTATTCGTTATAACAAATTCATTTCTATATTACGCAGAGCACACTTTCTCAGCAAGCTAACTTCTGTATGTATACATATTTTTATCGTAGAAGAGCTAAAGTAGGATCTCCCGTCATGGCCCCGCGAAAAGCATCTAAAGCCAGCATTGAGGTTTCAGGACAAGGTTTGGACAACGTAGTTGATACTTCACCTCAAAGTGTCGACTTTGTCTCGAACTAGTCGGTCGTTTCTGTGGATTATTCTGATGATTCCAGCGACAATGAAAAAGATGACATAACCACCAAATATAAGATCATCATTCAATCAGGAATGCATAAAGTAGCGGCCAGGCCACGACTGCTCCCTTACTATGATATGGTCCGATGGGCATTAGACCATGTGGACATACCAACCAGAACCATCATCAATGAGCAGAAGGTCACCATCGGGACTTTCAGACCTGAACATCTACAATCTATGTACAAGTTGCCCACAACGTCCGACCTTACATATGATGCCGAATTCTTGGAGAAGTTCAAACAGAAGGAATGTGTGCAGTATGAAAAGACTATGTCTAGCTTAATAAGAGATTGGGTTTCGCACCCTACGAAGTTCAGGGCAGACAATAACGGTATATATTCAATAGCTTCCTTGGAACCACAGTTCAAGTATGTAGCTATGATGACATGCAGATTATACGGGAGAGAGGACACCTCACATTTGTTTCTTCAATGGGTGCCTCTAATACATCAAGTCATCGAAGGTTGTTCCTTCAACTCGGCGAAAATGTTGTCTGATAGCTTGACCAGTCGGGTTACAGAGTATCGGGCACAGAAAGAGAGCAGAAAGATTTCTTCATTTTTTATGTCTGCATACATTATGGACATCGTGTTCTTTCTAACACCATTTCCCTTAATGAGCTGGAATTGGACTCCAGCAGAGGCCGAGCCCATCCACGTCTATCATTCAAAATTGTGGGAAAACAAAGCGGCAGATTTCGTATATGAAATCTTCAACTGGGTGATGGTACCGTTGCATGTCACTATTTTCGGCCACCCGCCACCCAGGATCTCGGACAGTATAGTGATGGATTTGAGTAGTATAGCTGACTAGTATGTAGAAGCCGAATTCTCATATCTCAGAGTTTTCGGGGCTTCTGTTCCCCCGCATGCATTTTCATTATTCATCCCCGACAAGATGGCTTGTCGTGAGGTTGCTAGACAAACAATAATTGGTGGCATAAGCAAGGAGCTTAAGGGATACTCAAAGAAGGTATGGCCACCTTTTCCTGTTCATTTAAATTCATATTCTTTGTTAGATTTCGAGCATGCTAAAGTTGAGGCAGCAGCCTTGGAAGACCTAAAATTGGTCCTTATTGAATTCAAGAAGCACGATCTGCAAAGGGTCGTGAGTAATCATTTGGCCAGTTGCAGACTCAAGAGATTTGAACACGAAAATTCACCCTCAGATGATATTTTCCGAGGCGCAAGATCTTATTCTGAGATTTTAGCTCGGATACAAACCTTGGCACCTGAAGAGAGGGCCAGTGTTATGAAATTCCAAGAACATCGACGCAGTTGTCTTCCCACAGTATTACGGGGTGAGAATCTGAGTACAGCGGAGGTGAAACAAAAAGATGTTGAAGGTTCCAAGGATGCGACTCCCGGTCAAGAAAAACACCAGGACGGGGAAGAGCAAACTAAGAGTCTGAAAGCAGAGATAAAGACTCCCGACCCGCTGAAGAAGCAGACTCTGGTTACTACTCTGAGAAAATCAGTGAAGAAAATCAGAGATCCTATCGCATCCATTACTCCCTTGCAGTCAACTCAGGGAAATATTGACGCAGGGTGGATCTTAAATGAAGAATTGAGGCCTATAAGGGTGGAAGAGATCCCTCCAAATGAGTTCTTCTTTGATAAGAAGAGAAAGGCAGTGGTAAAGAGGGAATTCTATCAGGAAGGGGAATCGATAGCCAAGAAATAAAAAGTATTGACTGATGGGAAGGACAAGAAGAATGAACAATTCACGACGGAAATAGTTGGGACATTAGGGGCATATGCCACAGCGAACCAATTTTCAGTCGAGGTTTTGAAAAACCAGCTGAAACGAAAAAATTGCCTCATCAAAACCCTAGAAGCCAGACTAGCCACAGCAGCGGAGGCTGCAAAAGACCAGGCGAGTGTAGGAATAGAGCATGCAAGTTTGGCCGATAAAAATGAGATAGAGATGCTCAAGACTAATCTTGAACAAGTGGAGTTGGTGGTTCGAAATGGTCAGATACAAGTGGGCCAGCAAAAAGACTTGATCGAACAGCTACAGGCCAGTGTGGAAATCGTCGAAAGTAAAGTTATAAATATCGGGATGTTCCAGTCCCAGGTGATGGAGATTCGGAGCAGAGTTTCTGCAGCCCAACAAAATTTACTCGCCAAGGTAGAGGCGATTCAGGACAACTGCTTGCTTGTTAATCAAGTTTTGGAAAATTTATCTGTTAGAGAAAGAGAAGATGGAGTAGCACAAGTCGCTTTTCAAGAGGATGTGATAGCTACAAACAACATGGAATCGGGAAGTATTCCCAGGTTTCCCATTTCGGAGCAGACCAGAGGAAATATTCTATTAAAGGAATGGGAGCACAACATCTCAGAAGGTAAGTTGCAAGCCAAGAGGGTAACTAAATCCTTAGAAGAGGCTTTCAGTTCTATAGATGGTAATCTGCTAGGCATTGATAGTAGAGGTAATGTCGAGGCATTGATTCAAATGAATATGGCAAAAATCTCACTTGATTTAAATGATAAAGAAGAAAGAGACTCGGACGAGATCTCACAAGTGACTATGGCATACATAGTACAAATAGATAAATGTATGATTAAACCAAGTGTGCAATTGTGCGCTATTGACATCATAGACAGACAGATGGAAGATAGGTTGTCGCAATTAGCCTGAGATTGTTACTCTTTTGAAGCCAATTGTCAAGCAGAACCGTCAAGGCTGACATCTCGGTTGGTTGAAAGATGTGTCACCTGTACCGAGCATGTGCGAGGACAAGTTTCTAGCACCAAATAGAGACAGAGAAGAATAAATGGAGTGATTTCTCTCCTCCCTATCATAACTGAAAATTTTGCAATGATTGAGATTTCATCTTATCGTAAAACTGTATAAATATACAATAGAAAGAAAGAAAAAGGGCTGGACCTTTTTGTGTCGATTGTAACAGAGGTTTTACATTTTGAGAGTTAATATAAAGCAAATCGGAATATTCTCAATTCCGTCACGACTGTGTTATGAGTTTGTTTTCTTGTATCTCATATTTCGTTTCATTTCATATTCGGATATGATGAATGCTTCGCTATAATTTAGTGCAACCTATACTATAGTGAATGAATTTTGGTTTTCTATATTGTTTACTGTTTTTCCTCTGTACCAGCTATCAGCAGGTATAAGACCAGTCAACACTTTCAGAATTCTATATATATTTTATGCTTCATCGGGTTATTTCTTTACATTTTTCTTCTTCTGCTTATATGTGAGATTCTTCCTTGATAGGAGCCTTACTCGATAGACAGCTAAATGTTTTCTCCCACCTCATACATTTTATTAAAATATAACCCAGTTACGGGAAAGAGCCTTTGATTTGCATTCCTTTTTCATTCCYGAAACCGTAAACTCTCTTTTATACGACCGAATTGAGACAACACTCAAACTCCCCCYGAGGTTTTCTTATTTTACTGTTCCTSCATGACTRTCCCWGTACCAACACAGCCCAATATCGAACCCGGATTATCAAATCAAACACACATTGCCTTAAACCTTTTCGATACTATTCTTAAAACARCCACTACCCRGGTTGAACTCGAACGTTCATGGGCAGCGATTGAAYAGGATATAAACATCCAGGAACAGTTGGAAGCTAGACAACGCCAACACAGAAATCATCCCTAGTTTCCCTTGCCGAAGGTTGACGTTTCTCTTTTCTCTACCCTTTACCCACTTTCGGATGCTTAGACACTGTACTTCTAAGCCTTAAGTACAGACTCTGGAACAATAGGCACGTTCACACCAATACTTCTGCAAGCTCCAACCAACAACTCTAGTATATCTCTGAGTTGTCTCACAATCATCTACAAGTCACCAAGGTGTGCTTTGACAAATCAAATGTCCCATATCAAAGGTGAGTGAACACCACCCAATTCACTTGGTTTGCGTTATTCCCATTCAACTTGAATGTTAACAATTGTTGATTGACATCTCTGCTAGCTTCATCCATCTCCCAGAAATGAATTTCCATGCACCTCCCGCAAGTTCTCAAACTCTGACACTATCATCGTGATTGTCAAGTCATCACATGACTCAAAAAATATGGCTAAGGAATGAAGCACCAAGGCACCTCACCCATCCTCCCAAACTCAACACATACATACATTACTTCCTGCTTCACCACAACGACCTATCCAATGAACCTAATCAAATAGTTGGGAAGCTTCATCAAGCCACTTCCATTACTGCATCCAAATCTACCTTAGTACACCACAAAATTCACTCAAGTAAGTCGTCCCAATATCTCTGCACATTTTCCCAACCAAGGCATCCCAAATTTATACAAGACTTATTCAAATCTACACCACTTGAGTCTCCCTCAAGTTTTCCAGTTCTCACCACAGAAAAATATTCCACTTGAACCACCAAGCCATCTAAATTCCCTTCAAAGAACTCATTGAAACACTTAGGAAATGAAAGAACTCAAAGGAAACCATACCTTTCCAATGACATCCTTTGTTGCAACCATGTTCTAAGTTTTTTTTCTTTGACCTACACTTTCCCAAGAAACTGAATATCATGAACTCACTTCAACCACCATCCGCAACTTCATAATCTTGTAAGACCTTGTCCATTCATCTACTTCCAAAATTCATCGAAGTTCCAAAATTCACATGCAACTAGCTAAACACGTATCCAATTCCTTCCTATCTATGCACCTCGATTACTTCCTCTTCAAGGCACCATGCATCCACCACCGGACTGCCAATTCATATTTTTGTTAGTTGACTATTGTAACTCTGCGAAGAGATACCTTGTCTGAAGGTTTCAATCTTGTTCAACAACCCATCTCAACTCAACTACTATTCTTGGCGATGCATGACACGAAAAATTCATGATGGAAACATTCTCAACCAACTACCTATTATAGAGTTTCTAAAGGTCGTCCCAGGTCATCCAATGCACCCAAGTGCTTCACCTTATTGCAACCAAGAACTAATCCTCTTCACGATCACGTATGCGATTGCCCTCTATGTTTCTCTTCAATGATCACCTCTGCGGTAATCTCTACGACAAGTTGTGCAACAAATCCTACATTCATCTTCATTGCCCAAGACCTCGATTCTCCCAACACTTGGTCTCTACAATGTGTGCACAACAGGCCTGGCACTGAATTTCATCACAGACCAAACCAACCAAGTCTTCCTCTACGATCAAGTTTACGACAATTTCTTCTATGCATTCTACGATCACCTATTATGTCCAAGTGCTTCATTTCACCATAAAATATGCTCTCGGTCTGTACAAGGTGTGTGCCCAACTCAACCTCCCCATTTCACCATCAACCAAACCTCTGCCATAAGTCTAATGCAAATTCTATAATGAACAAGTTTGTTGCACCAAACCATTCATCAAGTCTACAAATGTTCCTGCCGAATCACCTTCACAAAAGATTTCCTTCAAGTTGTTCCCTATCCACTATCACCACGACAATAGTAGAGCATGATTCAATCTCTAATACTATCTACCGTCGAGATATATTGTGAATTTCTCCACAAAAATTCTCCAAAATTTGCAACAAATTCACTCTGAAATGATTTATCATCGAGATAGTTGTGAAGAGCACAACAACCCTTCTCCAAAATCTGCAACAAATCCGCTCTGAAACGATCTATTTTCTAGATAGTGGTGAATAGATCATCAACCCTTCTCCAAAATATACAATGAATCGACTTTGATACCATTTTTCATGTCCCCACAATGTGCCTTACAATCGTACACCTCTCGAGAGCATGCAACACTATGACATTTCTCATTTGGTTGCTTGGAAACACCAAGATTACTTTCTCCAAACTACTCCCCTTCACCCAGAGCATACCCATACCTTGTTCTAGGCTACTGGCTAGTCACACTCCCACTCTAGTGAAACTCTTGTACACTTAGACAATTGTTAACATCTTAACACTTAAGCATATATAAGCATACATCCATGAGAAACCAAGATAATTATGGAAAAAATGAAAGACAAGCACATATATAGTGCAGGCGACACAAACCATACCTAATACCCGACTAAGTCTTTGTTATTGTGAAACAGTGACAACATGAACATTGTCAGCTTGGTTTACAATAGGGCAGAGTCAAATGACTCGCCTCACCTCACCAAGACACTCATACATAGATCATCACCAATAATTTATGTCACAACCATCTCTGCAACCACCTACAATGCACCTCATATGTGCCTCCAACCGCAAAATGGTTGTCTCTTCGTTTCTGCAAACTTCGTAGATTTCAGTTCTACCTCCAATAGACTTGTGTTTCCAGAATGAACCAAAATCAACCCATGATAAGTTCTTCCAACTCTTTCCAATGAATCCACCTCAAGGCAGCACAAGTCCTCCCAAGTGGAGCGACTTGGCTCCTTGAGGGAGATCCTACTCTTCATTTGCCTAAAAATCATAAATCTCTATGGCTCTCCTTGTCTTTCTAAAACTTTCATTCATTGGTTGTGCACCTTTATTCCCTTATAGGCACTCTAAAGGTCACCATTATGAATCGTTGCATCCTTTGGGAGTGTCACTCCCCTTCATGAACCTGTGTCTAAATGAAACGTCATGCCACTTCCTGGACCAAGTCACCCAAACAAACCCATGTGCTCTTCAATCGTCGTGCCCCTTGGGACCAACACACCCCTCATGATGGAGTGCTCCAATCTCTTGGTCACTTCATTTTTAGGCAAGCCCCTTGGCGTGTCCACATTCCCAAGGAATCCACTTTCCCAACTTGAACGCCGAAGAAACCCCGAATTCTTTCTCCTTGAAGATTTTTGAGAAGGTCTCCACGCCCATCTAACCAAAAACCTTACAAATACAATAAAGAATAAATATTACATTTAATTTTAAAATTATAAGTTATGAAGGATAATTTGTTTAATCAATTTTATTTCAAATGTTTTAAGACACTAAAACCCAAACTTCATAGTGGTAAAGAATAATCAAAGTAACTAAGATATTAAAAAGAAATATTCATTTTCCAATCTAACTAATATTTCCAAATTAATATGAGTTGTTTTAAATAAATAATTTAACATTTTTCATATGAAATTTAATTTATATAAATTTAAATATTAATATTTATTTAAAATATATATTTACTATTGTATTTTATTTATAGAATGTGTTGAAATATATATAATTACACATTTATCCATTTTACTATTCTTGGGCAGCCGAATCTAATTTGGGAAAAAACGACAAGCAATGATTAAAGGTCTTCTTCTTATCTAATGGAGAATTACAATAGTCTTCATAGACATACAACCATCCTCTCCTCACACAATGTACTCATTTTCACTTGCATTGTACTCTACCTCTATGGGTATGCTCGTATATACATCTATCACTCAGTTACACAAACTGATCATGAATAGATCGCATAGTTATACGAACAGTTCATAAATAGATTCCATGCGCATGTGCACGTGCATTTACATGTGACCGCATGAGAAAATTCATTAACATGTTTCCAACAATTACGAAACAATAATTAAAATAATAAATTTAAAACAATTTATTATTTAATTAAAATAATATTAAAAAGTTATAATCTTAATGGGATCAAAGTCGATTCATTGTATATTTTGGAGAAGGGTTGATGATCTATTCACCACTTGGGTTGCTAGGCCGAAGAAGGCGGGAGGGTGGGGTCTGAGAAATATCTCCTTTTCCAATAAATATTTAACGGCCAAAACCTTGTGGAGAGGGCTGACCAAAGCATGTATTTGGCACAAAGTCATTAAAGACAAGTATTTACCTTATTATTCTGTGTCAAATTGGTTTAGATCGTTCAATGAATCAAAGGATCGACATCACTGGTCTGGAAAAATATTTTAAAATCTTTACCTCTTTTAGATCATTAGTTGTGCTGGAAACCAAGGAATGGAGAAGCGGTTCAGGTAGGAAGAGACTATATTATGGGACTGAGCAAACAGTCATATTTATCAATTGAACTTATTGAGGAATTGAAGTTACAGGGTGTCACTTTTCTCTACTAGGCACTAAATATTACAAGTACAGAAATTCTAAGTTCTTACTCGGAAGAGGATCCGAAGCTTGGTCTCTACGGGGATCTAGCAAAAGAATGGGAAGATTATCGGAGCACCCTCATGGTGGGGGGGGGCATCTAGTTAAGCGATTTTGATGACGAATTAATGTGGTCGAGAGGAGATGGGTTTGGGATTCCCTCGTTAAGTAATCTTTATAAGGTTCTGGCGGAGAGAATTTGGCATCATACAACGAAAAGTTAGAGCTACAAGTTGTGGAAGTGGAACATTGCTCTTAAAATAAAAATTTTCTTCTAGTCAGTCCTGAGAAACAAAGTCCTCACATGGGAGAACATGTTAGCAAAGGGTTGGGAAGGACCAAGTTTTTGCATCATGTGCAGAAATAATCTAGAGACTCAAAACCACTTGTTTATACATTGTTCGTTCACACGTCAAGTTTGGAACCTTCTCGCGGGGACCCTCAAGTCAGAGTTGTATTGGGATGGGATCAAAATCGATGAATGTATGATGACATGGGTCAGACAACACCCAAATTCGACTGAGCTACTAGCACTTGTTTGTTGGTTCATTTGGATGGAGAGAAATAGGCTCTTGTTCAATAATGAGATCATTTCTCCTTATTGGGTGGCCTTAAAATCCATAGGCTTTTTCAATGTTTGTGTATCGTCTCGCAAAAGCCCAAGGTTTTACAGGTTCAAAATCCCACCTCGACTTCAGCAAACAGTGGGGTGGTTTGATGGAGCAGCTACAACTGATGGATCTCATAGTGGATCGGGAGGCATTATCAGATTAAATGCATCTACTTCTTATAAATGGACCTTCAACACTAGATCTAGGACAAATAATAGAGAAGAGTTATGGGGGGTCTAGGCTACTCTTTTCTCAGCCTTAAGATTACATATTACAGGTATTCATATTATAGGTGACTCAAAGCTCATTATAGATTGGTGTAATGGAAACAGGAACCTCCAGAGCTTGGCGCTGGAAGGATGGAAGGATCAAATTAAAAATATGAGCAGATTGTTTGAGAAGATCTCTTTTAATCATGCCTACAGAGATTTCAATAAGGAAGCAGATGTACTATCAAAGAAAACGCTTAAATATCATATCCAGCGAGGAGCGATTCTCTACACCAAGTGGGAAGGTAACAAGCAAGGACCTTCTAGGCGCTTCAAAGTTTTCTAATCTTTGAAGGAATTAGTTTTCTTAAGTTGAAGACAATTTCTTTTTATGAAGATTAGTGGTGATATTTTGAATTTAGGTTGGAATATTGTCTAAAGACTTGGGATACTGGAGCTTTCGATTTTTTGATAATATGTAATGTCAGCAATGAATTCACTCAAAAGTGTTGTCACGATTTTTGTGATGATAACTGAAAGAGGTTTATTAGAGATGTAATCCTTTTATATTTACTAATATAAAGAGTAATTATCCTGTTTGGAAATATTCAGACCAAGTTAGCATTAAGGAGTCTGAATCTAATGTCCAACATTAACGTAGATGATAAACATAGTTACATTATAGGACAACAATGTGTATGCAATAAATTTTAATGCTTGAAGTAATAGTCATGAATTTTTAATATAAAGGATCAAGAAAAGAAAGTCAAATATATTTTAATGAATCTGAATTTCCACTTAGTGGTTTCTCGAATGGTAAGTTACCTAATCCTATGCATAAAATACATTTCAAATTTTGATAGTGAAAAAGCATCCAATTGCGACCCTCGCAATATGATTGAGAGATTATACAACAAGCTAAAGAAGTCCAGTCTACTTCTTAATTGCTTCTTTTTAGTTGCTATAAGGAAATTATTGCTTCCTTCTCAATATGGTGCAAATCACAACTTTTTTAAATATGCCCTTCATTAAATATACCAGTTCATCAAGCTCTTCTCTAACCTCCGATCTGGGTTACATAGCTCTAATTTTCGGTATGGGTTACATATCTCTAATTTTAAATCCAAATACTCAACCCACCCAATAGTTTGGTAAATTTGTCAATTTTTTCCTAACACTTCCTTGTTTACTACATTAACACTATACCATGTACTTTTTAGCATACTTCCATATTATAGAATGTCAACCCCTGAATATTCAAAGAGGATAGAACCTTACCAACTTCTCCACCACTTCACATTTGGAATTGGATTTAGTTATGTTTGATAATCCTTCTAATAGCGATCAAAATATTGTATTAATTGCTACATATTTTCCTCTTATTCATATATCTCTCTTTTTCCACAATTGCTAAATTGTAACTCCTCTTCTAATATTAACCTCTCAATTTAAACAATTACACAAAATACATAATAAAATTTCAGTTATACATTTATGTTTAATCAACCTTCATACAACACATGAAGTGTCCAAAGTGCATAAAGATTATAAAAATAAAGATTTTTTTTAATATCTTCGGAAAAAAAATATTACAACATAAAATATAATATATAATACAAAGATTAATATGTAATAGGCTTGATCTCAAGGGTTTAGTCAATTATTTTGAAGGGCAACATTGATTGCACCAAAAACATTGCTGGCCTCCAAAGAGCGAAGAAAATTTATAACGTATTTCTTTGAAATTTGAATCTTAAATCTTAAACCTTCAAATTAAAATGATAAAATGTTTTTATGTAAATTTATAACTTTTTTTTTTTTTTCCACGAGAAAAAATTGCGCTTTATATTCAAAAGGATATAAGAGTTTACATGGCGGCTTGCTAAATCACCTGCTGAACATGCCCAATCCACAAATACATGAATCTGAAATATCTATGTCTCTACAAATGCGACAATGTCAAATCTAGAATTGCCGGAAAGGATCAAATCAAAGCATTATCTTATGGAGAATGCCTTCATGACCATCCTCCCAATATGAAAAGAAAATTTGACACGGGGGAAGGAGCAAAGCTTTTTTCGAGAGAGAGTCAGCCACTATGTTTTCTGCACGGTAAATATGCTGAAAGGAGAGCTGTCTGAAGAGTGAAATAGCAGCTAAGGTCCGAGCCTTCCAGCAATTAAGGGCTGCCACCTGGAGATTCGCCTTTCCCTTCAGCCAATCGATGGTGATTTTAGAGTCACCCAAAAGGAGCAAGGAGTCTGTGTGTCGACTAGCTAATATGAGAGAAGTCCAAGCTCCAATGAGCTCCGCCTTGGTGTTAGTACCCTGACAGCAATTCAAAGTCCAATGGATACTCGAATGAGAATTAAGGTTAATTATCCCTCCTGCACCACACTGCGTGCCTCCCAATTGTGAAGCCCCGTCAAACCAGGCCACCACTCGATTCGTAGGGATATGGAGAGGCCGCCTTACATATGGCTTAGTTTGATGAGTCCTGACTGAAGAGAGTGCAGTCTGTAAAATGAGAGAGCTGGAAAGAAGGATGGAAGGCGTTCTGGCATTGAAGAGAGCGTCATTCCTGGCCAGCCAGACGAACCAGCAAGTGTGAATCGGAAGCATTTGATGAGAAGAAGAGGTGCTGATCCAATGCTGGAAGCAAGAAAGAGTAGAATTGCCAGTCCACTGATTTGGGATCTTTAGAGTCGCTGAGATGGTCGTCCAAAGAGCGCGGGTGAAGGAGCAATGCACAAAAACGTGAAGCGAGGATTCAGAGTCTCGGGAACAAAGCTGGCAACGGCTTGGACCCTCCCAGCCTCTCGTCTGCAAATTGTCCCAGAAAAGAAGTTTGTTTTCCAACAAAAGCCAAGAGAAAAGTTTAAGTTTTAGAGGGCAAGAGGCCTTCCAGATCCTCTGTCGCCAAGGAGCAGATGAAGAGTTCCAGTGTAAGGCGGCCAGAGCCTTGTAAATGTTCTTAGCCGATATCCTGCCCAATCTGTCACTTCCCGTCCAAAGAAGTGTGTCCAGCCTTGATTGCAGAAAGATGCCGGATGCTTTAAGGTGCCGGGCGAAAGTATCCCATTCCTCCGAATGTTCCGGATTCAAATGAAGATCGGCTCCCGTTAACCATGTGCTGCCGAGTGTACCTGTAACAGAGGTAGTATAAAACTGGTGTAAAAAAATTAGATTTTTGAGATGCAAAATAGCTAGAAGCTCGGAGGAGAGAAAGGCGCTTCTGCCCAGGTCTAGGATACTGTCACGGCCGACCTCTATCAAACGGCCATCTCCAGGATCCCAGGCGAGCCACTGTAAAATAATAGGAAGGGTTGCAGAGAGCTTTTTCCATGACTGGGAACCGTTGACTGGATGTGCCTCCGCGAACCTGATCCAGATATGGAAAGGGAGGTGGTGTAAATATTTTGCTTTGATCACGGTGCTCCAAATTCCTGGTTTGGATAAAAGCCTCCAGAGGGTATTCGTCGTAATAGCTTTTTGAAAAAAAGGCAGATGTTTGAGGCCCCAGCCTCCCAATGACTTCGGCTTCGAGAGAAGTTCCCACTTGCAAAGATGGTAGCTTTTGGATTTCTTGCAGCCAGACCAAAGGAAGGTGAAAATGAGTTGTCTGAGCGACTTTAACACGGAGGCAGGGATGAAAGCTATGGCCATCCAGTACACTGGAAGGCTTTCTAGGATCGCT
>JZKD02S1602867.1:502493-521985 GCA_000966675.3 Picea glauca
TTTATAATAATTTTGGGAGATTATTAAAATGAACTTAAAAAAATTATGTTCAATTAATTCAATTTAATTGAAGGAATTAATTTAAGTTTCTCTAATGATATTTAAAAAATAAATTCCATAAAATATTTATAATAGTTTTGGGAGATTATTAAAATGAACTTCAAAAAATGTAGAAAATGAAAATGTAAATCCTTTTGTACTCCAACAGTAAGGAAGTCTGGAGGAACACGAAGGGCATCTTGCAGAGGTGTTCAGGTTGTTAAGAGAGAATGACCTGTACGTTAAGAAGGGGAAGTGCTCTTTTGCGCAGGAGGTAGTGCATTTTCTTGGGCACGAAATTAGTAGAGAATGAATCAAGAGAGGAAAGAAAGAGTGTGGCATTCATGAGCACAGTACTGAAGGATCGTGAATTGAAGTACAGTTTAAAAACACGCCCTGCCCAAAGGCTGTTGCTCACTCACTTTAGGCATTACATACTTTATTTCTGCCCATACTGTTGCTCCTCATAAATGATGTTAGGATCGTCCGGCTCATCCTCGGAATCCGAATGGCTCTACCCCCGCTTTTGTTCCTGTCAAAGGGGGTTGTGTGGAATGTATTGAACTGGGTCAGGTCATATAGTTTATCTTATGTATCAATGATGGGGCTGGTTTCTCTTTTGGCAGCTCCCGACTTAAAGTCCTAAGGTGGCCTTTTTAGTCTTTTACCAGAACAGGGTCCTGGTTTCCGCTATGGTAGGGTCTCTCTAGTGGGATTGTACTTTTATTGTCTATAAATAGAAATGGTGTTGGCTAGTTGTTCTATGAAATGAGTCTTTTTGTTAGAATCCGGGGATATAAATTTACACGAATCACTATTTTTTGTTGTTCAAAATCCATTTCTGAATACATAAATGGATTCAGCATGTTGAAAAACTCCCAAGACACACGGATTATACAAAAATAATCACTCAAATCTAAGAATCCAACAATTTATCATCGGATTTCGGATAAATATCCCCTCAAAAAATCATCATTTCCTAAAACCAAATACAGTGCCTTTTTTTTAATTAAAAAACAAAAAAAACTATCCACACATCTAAGTCATCTTAAAAAATGGGAAGAGTGTGTTGCTGAGATCACACTATCACAATAATGAGATCACATAAATATCTAAATCTTGTAAATCTTGCATTTAAGGTACCAAGATTGTAGTTTTTTGTGATTGTAGTTTTGACAAAAACCTTCAAAACACATGTTCAAGTCCAAGAAGAAGTTCTTTAATTAAAATGACAAAATAACTATAGAATATGAGTATGTAGGTTTATGTAGTTAATCATAATGCTAGTAAATTTTATGGTAAGAAATCAATATGGTGGAAAAGACTGCAAATGTTTGTATAGAGAAGAGAAAAGGCAAGGAATTTTTTTGGTTAGAATTATTACTTGAGATTATATGTTCATTAAAGTATCAGAATTAGCCAACCTTTGAGATTAGGTGTTCATGAAAGGTAAATTAATACGATTTTTAAAGAGTAATAAAGAAAAATGTTGAAATTATATAATTTTTTTTTTTTTTTTTAAAATAAGGAATTAAAGTGAGAGTGAGAGAGAATAACGAATAGAAATGAAAAAAAACGTTGATATTGAGAGATGATGTATAATAAAAGTGATAAAGTAATAAAATATATTGTTCTCATCGGATCGGATCGGCAATCTTTTTCAATAGCGATCGCAAATAAAACTTTTAAATTTTTTTGCCATCATACAAATTGTAATGACTTACTTTCCAGCTAGCTCTGGCTCCTTGCCATTATACCACTGGTAATTTCCTACTTTTTCTGGGTACGCGTTTTAAGTAAATTTCTTTTGCGTTTTTATTTTTGTTGTAGATTTTTATGCAGAGTTTACCTTGGATTTTTTTTTGAACAGTAGGGTTGAAGGAATCGAGAGCATTAGACATCACTGGCAGCATGATGGGGATCAATTACGGTCAAATAGCGGACAGCCTGCGCGCGCCAACGAAAATATTAAAAATAGTTGGGTTGAAGGAATCGAAAGCATTAGACATCACCGGCAGCATGGTGGGGATCAATTACGGTCAAATAGTGGACAGCCTGTGCGCGCCAACGAAAGTAACAAAAGCAGTTGGGTTCAAGGAATCTAGATTCCAAAGGATTAGACATCACTGGCAGCACGGTGGGGATCAATTACACTCAAATAGCGAACAACCAAAGCAGTTGGGTTGAAGGAATCGAGAGCAACAGACATCATTGGCAGCACGGTGGGGATCAATTACGTTCACATAGCGGACAACCTGGGCGCGCCAACAAAAGTAATAAAAGAGCTTGCGGAGAGATACTTTTCTTGGAGAATACATTTCAATTCAGTTTCACGTGGACATGAAACTGGTAAAAAAAAAAAGAAAAAATCTATATATATAAATTAAATTTCACATAATCTATATATTAAAAGTTCAATAATAAATTTCACATAATCTATATATTAAAAGTTCAATGAATGAAAATAATAAATGTGTAAAAATGTGCCCCAAAAAGTTATGAAGTGTCTATGGCCTTAAGAACTGAACGTGAATGAATAAATAGATCACATTAAAAAAAAAATGATGGAAAGTGTTTGCCCAGCTATAACACATTATATGACGTTCCACTGGGGTTTTTAAATAAAAGTTCCGAAATAAATGTGAATGAATAAATCGATCACATAAAACCAAGACGAATAGGCAGCGTAGCTCACGCCCTCCGAGGTAAAGAGTAATTATAAAGTATAGTTAAATGGTTTATTCTGATATATTATTTCTGTATAGTATAAAAGTTAGAATAATTATCATTTGAGTGTGAGTTTAGTTTTGTAAATCTAGTAAATGTGATATGGAGAACCTGGCCTATTATAGGTGGTAGATAAAGCCGGAATATAAGGGGTTGTTAAAAGGTATAAGTATGAATGGAAGATGTCCAGGTAAAATTTTAAGGTAAATGGTTTTGGAGAATATATTATTAAAGAAATTTTATTTAGTATGAAAATTGTAAAATTTATTTTTTAAACTTTTTTCTTTCATAATATGTTTTACTCAATATTTTTTTTCATTTTCAATTTAATATTTTTTTTCATTCTTATTCTTATAGATGAGAGTGGAGGTGGAGGGAACCATTGAGTAAAACATTATGGGAAATATTGGGTAAAACATATGAGGTTGAGGCTTGGGGTGGAGGGAAATATTGGGTAAAACATATTAGGGGAATTATTGAGTAAAACATAATTGTAGGCTGGGATGAAGGTGGTCATGGGGAGAAATATTGGGTAAAACATAATAATATGTTTGGGTATGAGGGTGGGGGTAGGAAGAAATATAGGGTAAAACATATGTTTGGGTATGAGGGTGGAAGAAAATATTGGGTAAAGCATATATGTTTGGGTATGAGGGTAGGGGGTTAGGGGAAATATTGGGTAAAACATAATTTTGGGCATGAGGGTGGGCATGGAGGGAAATATTGGGTAAAACATATTATTGGCCTCCTAGATAAAAAGTAATTATAAAGTAAACTATAGTTAAATGGTTCATTGTGATATATTATTTGTATATAGTCTAAAAGTTAGAAAAATTATCATTCTAGTCTTAGTTTAGCTTTATAAATCTAGTAAATGTGATATAGGGAACTTGGCCTATTATAGCTAGTTTTTGGTGGGAGATAAAGTCTAAATATAAGGGGCCTTTTAAAGGTATAAGTATGAACGAAATATGTTTAAGTAAAACTTTAAGGTCAATGGAGAATACATTATTAAATAAATTCTAGCGAAAATTATAAAATTTATTCCCCTCCCCTCACCCTCCTAATATGTTTTACCCAATATTTCATTCCATCCCCACCCTCATATATGAGGGTGGAGGTGGAGAGAAATATCGGGTAAAACATGAAATATTGGGTAAAACGTAGTATGTATAAAACATATGAGGTTGAGGCTCAGGGTGGAGGGAAATGTTGAGTAAAACGTATTAGGGGAAATACTGGGTAAAACATAATATGTAGGGTGGGATGAAGGTGGGGTCGGAGGGGAATATTGGGTAAAACATAATATGTTTGGGTATGAGGGTGGGGGTAGGAGGAAATATTGGGTAAAACATATGTGAGGGTGGGGGGTGGAGGAAAATATTGGATAAAACATATATGTTTGGGTATGAGGTTGGTCGTAGCAGGGACTATTGGGTAAAACATAATTTTGGGTATGAGGGTTTGGCGGGGTGGGATTTTGTGTAAAACATATTATGTTTGGGTATGAGGGTGGGGGTGGAGCGAAATATTGGGTAGAACATAATAATATTGGGTAAAACATATTATGTTTGGGTATGAGGGTGGGGTTGGGGAGGAATATTGGATAAGGAGTAATATATTTTACCCAATATTCTCCTGTGACCCCCACCCTCTTTCCCAAACATATTATATGTTTTACACAATATTTTCCTCCACCCCCACCCTCACCCTCACCCTCATACCCAAACATATTATGTTTTACCCAATATTTCCCCTAATATGTTTTACTCAAACATAATATATTTAACCCAATATTCCCCCCCACCCCTACCCTCATACCCAAACATACTCATATAAGGGGGTGGGAGTGGGGAGAAATATTGGGTAAAACATACTCATGCTCATATATGAGGGTTTGGGGGTGGAGAGAAATATTGAATAAAATATATTATATATTACCCAATATTTTTCCCCACCCCCAATGAGGGTGAGGGTGAGGGTGGGGGTCGGGATACGGGGAAATATTGGGTAAAACATAATATGTTTGGATATTGGGTATGGGGGTGGGGGGGAATATTTGGTGAAACATATGGTTTTACCAATATTTCCCCCCAACCCCACCCTTACCCTCATACCCAAACATATTATGTTATACCCAATATTTCCCCATACCCCCACCCCCTCACCCTCAAGTATGCGAGTGGTGGTGGGCAGAAATATTGGGTGATGAACAACAACAGGAAGTTGTCACTGTAACACAAGAACCACTTGATAACCTTAGTCCAAATCAAAGAGCTATTGAAACACAAGAACCTGCTGTTAAAAGAGGTAAAAGTTAGATTCATTCCCTATTTTTTGAGAATGATCAATTGAAAAGAGAATTTCATAGGTTTACAGGGGAATTGGAAATGCTAAAAGCAGAAAAGAGAGCCCAAAGGCCTCCGCCTCATGATCTGGATTTATTAGTGAAAGCAACCCATCTTTTAGGAGGACAGACTGTGTCATCAGAGAAGGATGAAACACATGAAACATTTAAGGAATATTTTTGTCCTGAGTGTGGGGATATTTATAGATTGGTTGGGTATGAGGTGACCCTTCTTGAGTCGTCATCTTTGGGACTAATCAGAAGACAAGAAGAGCTGGTTGAGGTAGCATAGAGAAAGAAAGCCACTGCCACACAAGAACCAATGGCTAAGGAAGAAGAAAAGAAGACTGTTGAAACACCTAAGAATGCCACTATAACAGAAGAACCAGTGGTACCTAATTTAAATATGCAGTCTAATAAGGATATACATGAAGTTGTCACTGTAACACAAGAACCAGTGATGGATACGGCTATTGAACTAGCCCAACTTGAGATTACTAATGCTACACAAGAACCAATGGTACCTAATTTAAATCAACAATCTGATGAAGCCATGGAAGAAGCAATTGTCACACAAGCACTAGTGGTTGAGGAAGATGAATTACCACAACTAGATAAAGTCATTGTTACACAAGAACTAGTGACAGAAGTTCAAATTCCTCTAGAAATCAGTGATGAGGATGAACAAGAAGTTGACCATCATGAGACAGAAGATAATACTATCTTTTTGTTGGCAGAGATTGATAAATGGAAGAAATAGGTTGCCATGTTTGGAGAAGGAATTATTCATGTGCCAACCCACAAAAAGTCAATACAGGACCTTAGGGAGAAATACGCTATTTTGTTTATGTCTTAGAAATTTAAATGGGAAGAAATGAAGAAGGAATTGGGAGAGTTGAAGAAGCTGCAAGCTAAGTGCTAGATTCTACAACAGGATAAACATAAAATGTATTTGTTAGCAGAAGAGTTGTTGAGATGTAGAAGGTCTTCTCCCTCATACTCGATGATGTAGGAGCATCCCTCAAGTCAAGCGAGCCAGCGCGGAAGCAGAAGACAGCTAGAAAGCGTCCAACACAAATTTTTGAAAAACACCTTGAAACTATTGCACGAACATTAATGAGGAAATTTAATGAAGCACACTTATATATTGTAATCAGACCTTGAGCCATACGCTCTCGTCTGAAGTAGATGGAGGCATTTATAGTAGTTAATGCAGGTAGATAGAAATTTAATTCTAGATTAGACTGTTTGAGAGCGCAAGAGGGAAAAGAGATATAGACACCCTCATTATACATTGTAACATTATTCAGGAATAGTTAGAAGCATTGGAGCATAGGAGAGAAGCGGAGAACTGTGCAGAAACACCCATGTATAGTTATTTGGATTAATAAAAAAGATTGCTTCAAATCCATGGTTTTGTGTTTGTTCTCTGTGTATGTGTGTTGAATACTATGCCCATGAGTATTTACTTCCTGTTATGCATTTGTTGTTATGATGTGTATATGATTTCATGTGTTGAGATTGAAGTCTGAGAGGAAGTGGAATGAGTTTCAATTGTTTTCTCCATCTGAGCAAGGATTCTAGCAAGGAGTGCAGTTGAAGTCGTCCGCAAGGGCTGTGTTGACAGAAGGCTCAGATAGTTTAACTCTTGTTCTCGCTCACCCAGAAGTGAAATTGGGTTATACGAGCCATGCAAGGAGTGCACAGGCTAAGGAGAGTCTCAGTTGTGAATATGAGCGAAGTGTTGAAGGACTGCTACTGCAGGGTGCGCAGAGCCGAAAGAACTCAACACTTGGAAGTGTTTGAGAACTGCTGTAAGGAGTGCGTGTAAGGACCCTCTTTGAGGTTGAAAGTGTGAGAAATCTCAGGAGGGATAAGGCTTTCAAGTTCGTCGAGGAGAAGCACAGGGAGGTTGTGCCGTGGAGTTGTTTGAACAGGTGCTGCAAAGTACGCTCAGGAGGACCAGTTTTCATAGAGGAATACTGGGTTCAACCGTAGAAGACATCAGAGAGGAAGAGATCGACAGTTAGGATCTTGAGGAGAGGATTTGTGAAAATCCTGTCAACCATTGGATCTGCCAAAGAAGCAAGGAGGTTACGACCGCGTTCGAAGTTCAAGCTCCAGGGGTCACGAGTCGTCGGATCATTGATCAGTTACCCGTCAGTTGTCGGATCTGACAGGAGTTGCACAGGGTTTAACCCTCGTGAGCAGAGTAAGAACCCTGAAATGGCGTAAAGACCATCAGCAGGAGGATCTCAGGGAGGACCCGTGTCGTGGGGTCGTCTAGATCCGGGATGTGGTCATCGGGGTTCAGGTAAGTGAGTGGTCATAGTTTTGTAAAGTCTCAAAACAACGAGGAAGGATCTGAACCGTCCATTCATTTGGGACGCGTGTCAGAGATCTGAAGGGAGTCGGAGTTTGAAATTTCGCGAGTCCTAGGGACGAGGTGTCCAAGACATAAAAAATCGTGAAATCCCGAGAGATAACCAGGACCATCCATCAGGGGAGGACGCGTGGAAGAAATCGGAGCCATCGAGAAAAGTCCCAATAAGGAAGTCATCTATCGGTGTTTGGGTCATCGAGATATCGGGGATCCTGGTGGCAAGGTGTTTATGCATTTTCAAATCGCGAACCATGAAACCCCGACAAGGAGGAAGGTGCCACCATGTGGCTAGCTGTCAGCACGTCGGAAAGGAGGGAAGCACCATTGTGGGAGCCAGCTATCAGCCTGGCGGAGAATCAAGATTCGAGGGATCGTGAATCCTGAGGGTGAGTGCATTTTGGCAATTGAAACCCCATAGCCCCGACGAGGGATAATATTGTGGTCACGGGGATAACGGTCATATGGGCCAAATCCTATAGCTAGGAGAGCTAGTGCGTAAAGAGCACTTCAGGATTCGAGGAATCGCGAGTCCCGAGGGCATGTGTATTTTGACATTGAAGTGCTCGAAACCTCGATAAGGAATATGACTGCAGTCATATAAGGGGAGGTCACGTGGACCAAGATCTTATCCTGGAGGGCTAACAAGAATTTGAGTGCGTTGGGATTTTAAGGTCAGAAACCCTGACGAGAAGGAATATAAGGCTGCGGTCTTATGGAAAGTGGTCGCGTGGACTAAACACAGAGCCTAAGGGCTAAGGAAACCAAGGAGCGTATCGAGGATCGGGTATCGGTAAAACAAATTGTTTAGACATTGCAAGTGCCAAAATCCCGATAGGAGGAACCCTAATCACAAAGTAAAAGGCCAACATTGATTTCCTGATAGAAGAAGGGGAGATCCCATGAAAGAGTGTTGTGGGTGAAAATTTTCCAATAGGGAAATAGAAGAAACTTTCAGTTCTTCGGGCCAAGGAAGGAGGAAAAATCTTGTGAGCGGACGTGCCTAGCGGGCGCGCCTGCGTCAAGTGGTATCAAATCTTGGAAAAGCTTCTTTGCTTTCTGTAGCAGGGAGAAGGAGAATTCACCATGCCGCCGAGGAGAAGGGATAGACAATCACCCGATCTAGGGGAGGAAAGGGAAATGTCCAGAGGAAGGGGTAGGCAAGTGTAGAATCCAGAAGTGGAAAGAGAGTTGCATGACTTACACGCTATGATTGTGGACATGGATATAAGAAAAAGGCGCAAAGCTGATGTAGGAGATATCAGTGAATCCGAAAATGAAGATGATGCTGGACATGGAGAAGAAGAAATCCTAGCGAAAGATGCAGCAAATGAATTCTTACTTAAAGTTGTTGCAATGATGGGTGCAAAGGTGAAAATGGACATTCCAATTTATGAGGGAAATCTGGATGTAGAAGAGCTTCTAGACTGGATTAGAGCTCTAGACACCTATTTTGACTATGAAGATATCGAAGAGGACAAGAAGGTCAGGCATGCCGTCACGAGATTGAAAGGACATGCAACCTTGTGGTGGGATGAACTACAAGCTGACAGGCGTTGCCAAGGCAAGCAAAAAATTAAGAGTTGGGATAGGATGATTGCAAAGATGAAGGCAAAATTCATTCCCAGGGACTATCAAATTTCTTTGTTTAGGAGGATGCAGAACCTGAGACAGAAGTTGATGTCAGTAAAGGAGTATACTGAGGAATTTTACAGGTTGAATATCAGGGTAGGTCATCGCGAAAGCAATAATGAAAAAGTGGCCAGGTATATGAATGGCCTGAGATACGACATTCAGGATGAAATGAGTATGGAAACCATCCAAACGGTAGAAGATTCTTATTAGATGGCTTTAAAGGCGGAAGAGAAGCTGAGCCGAAAGCAAAGTCAAAGAGGCCAAGGCAGAAGTCAGCCCAGAGGAAAACCAGTTGCCCAGGAAAGAACCCAGAAGCCCAGGGACGACTGGAAGAAACCTCTGACTCGTACTGAGAGAGGTGGAACCTCACAGCGAGGGAGATATTCTGAACATAGAGGACAACATAATGAGTAGAGAGGAGATTATGCTGACAACAACACTTTTCCTTGTACTAGAGGTAGAGGAAGAGGAAGAGGAAGAGGTGAAGTAATTACATGCTTCACATGCAGAAATAATGGGCACAAGTCTTATGAGTGTCCAGAGAAAAATAAAGAGGTTGGAGAGACTCACATCGTTGAGGCACGGATGCAAGATGTTGAGGCAGAAGACGCTGAAAGAGGAAGATCGCTGGTGATGCGAAAAGTCCTTTTGACACCAGAGAAAGAGGTGGAAAGTTCAGTCCAAAGGACCAGACTTTTCAAAACAGCTTGCAAGACCAAGGGTTGGGCATGCAAGGTCATTGTGGACAGCGGTAGCATTGATAATATCATTTCAATCGAGATGGTACAAAGTCTGGAGTTGGAGACGACTGATCATCCAAGTCCATATAAAGTTTCATGGCTGCAAAGGGGACATCAAGTAAATGTCACTAAACAGTGTTTAGTTGAATTTAAGATAAGAGGATATAATGATAAGATTTTATGTGATGTTATTCCTATGGATGTTTGTCATCTATTGTTGGGTAGACCATGGCAATATGATATAAATGTGATTCATGATGGGAGGATGAGCACATACACCTTAGAAAAGAATGGGAGGACTCATATGTTGCTTCCAATCAAGGATAAGGAGGTGAAGCCGGAAGTGAGTAACACTGTACTTCTCATGAGTGGGAAGGAACTTATTACGGAGGTTAAGAAGAAGGAGGATCCACAATTCTCTGTGGTCAGAAAACCGAGAATTATTTTGACCAACACAAGAGTGGACGATTTGCCAGAAGAAGTTCAGGGACTGCTGGAAGAGTTCGCTGATATAGTAGTGGACAAATTACCTCGTTCGTTGCCACCAATGAGAAGTGTGAGTCATCATATTGATCTCATACTAGGAGCTAGTTTGCCAAACTAAGCCGCGTACAAATTAACGCTGCAAGAGAATGAAGAGGTCAAAAGACAAGTCCAGGATTTGTTGGACAAAGGTTTGGTTAGGGAAAACTTGAGTCCGTGTGCTGTTCTGACAGTACTCAGTCCGAAGAAAGACAGAGGCTGGAGGATGTGCACTGATTCAAGGGAAATTAACAAGATAACTATCAGGTATAGATTCCCATTGCCAAGAATGGATGATTTGATGGATTTCTTAAGTGGAACAAAAGTTTTTTCAAATATTGATTTGAAGAGTGGATATCACCAGATTCGCATGAGAGAAGGTGATGAATGGAAAAGAACATTCAAGACAAACGAAGGTTTGTATGAATGGCTTGTTATGCCATTTGGCTTAACAAATGCGCCAAGTACCTTTATGAGGTTGATGAATGAAGTCCTGAAAGATTTCATCGGAAAATTTGTCATTGTATATCTAGATGACATAATGATTTTCAGTAAAACAAAGACAGAGCATATGAAGCACTTGGCTATTGTGATGAAAAGATTACAGCAGGAGAAGTTGTTGATAAACATAAATAAGTCCTCATTCATGAAGACAGAGCTCATCTACTTGGGATTTGTTATTTCGGCAAATGAGTTGAGGATGGATCCAGATAAGGTGGAGGTAGTCAAGAATTGGCCATCACCGAGGAACATATTTGAGGTGAGAAGTTTTCACGGTTTGGCTAGTTTCTACCGAAAATTCATCAGAAATTTCAGTGGGATTAGTGCAACAATGATGGATACAGTGAAGAAAAGACATAAATCTTTTCATTGGACTGAAGAGGCTGAGAAGAGTTTCAATTTGTTGAAACGGAAGATTACGGAGCAACCAATTCTGGTGTTGCCAGATTTTCAAAAGACATTTCAGCTAAAATGTGATGCAAGCGGGTTTGCAATAGGAGCAGTCTTAAGTCAAGATGACAGACCAATTGCATATTTCAGCGAGAAGATGAATGAGGTGAAAGTAAAGTACTCCACGTATGATAGGGATTTTTATGCCATCATCCAGGCATTAAAAAAATGGAGGCACTATTTGATTCCAAAGGAATTTGTTTTGTATAGTGATAACCATGCATTGCAGTTTGTGACTCAACAGGAAAAGTTGAATCAGAAGCATGTTAAATGGGTTGAATACATGCAAAATTTCACTTTTGTGATAAAACATATTTCTGGTACTGCTAACAAAGTTGTTGATGCTTTGAGAAGGAAGTGTTTGTTGTTGCAGGAGTTCAAAGTCAAGACGTTAGGTTTTGATGATCTCAGAGATATGTACGTAGATGATCCAAACTTCAAGGAAGTGTATGAAGCAACTGAGAATCCAGTTCTCAGAGATAGAAGCCAGTGGGCCGAATACATGATCCAGGAAGGATTGTTGTTTAAAGGCAATCAACTGTGTATTCCAAGTTGTTCCATGAGGGGGAACTTGCTGAAGGAGAAACACAGTGGAGGATTGGCCAGACACTTCGATCATGATAGGACATTTTCGAAGCTGAGCGAGTCATACTTTTGGCCAGGGATGTGATCAGAGGTCAAGAGGTTTGTAGACAGATGCATAATTTGCCAGCATTCAAAGGGAAGGAAGCAGAATGTGGGTTTTTATCAACCATTGCCCATACCTGAAAAGCCATGGGATAAAATTAGCATGGATTTCATATTGGGATTGCCAAGGACACAAAGAGGATTTGATTCGATCTTTGTGGTAGTGGATAGGTTTTCCAAGATGGCACATTTTATCCCATGTCAGAAAACCAACGACACGACTCACATCGCGAACCTGTTTTTCAAAGAAGTCGTTCGAATTCATGGCTTACCAAGGAGTATTGTTTCGAATAGAGATACAAAGTTCTTAGGGCACTTTTGGAGGACATTATGGAAGAATCTGGGGACTAACTTGTTTTTTAGTTCAGCTTATCATCCTCAGATGGATGGACAGACGGAAGCAGTAAACAGAAGTCTGGGAGACTTGCTGAGAAGCCTGGTGGTGGAGCACCATAGCAGTTGGGACAATGTATTGTTGCAGGCAGAGTTTACGTATAATGACTCAGTGAATTGGAGCACAGGCCAGAGTCCATTCCAGATTGTATATGGCACACAACCGAGAGGAGTTTCTAAATTGAGAGATTCGGATCAGACTGCTACTAGGAGCGCTAGTGCAGAAGAATTCGCGGAGGCGATGAAAGAACTTCACAGCCGGGTGAAGGAGCGACTGCAGAATTCAAGTCAGGAGTATAAACGGAGAGCAGATCAGCATAAAAGACAACTTCAATTTGAGTTTGGTGACTTGATTCTAGCGCACTTGAGAAGAGAAAGGTTCCCGAGAGGAACATACAATAAATTGAAGATGAAGAAAATCGGACCATGCAAGGTCTTGAAGAAAATTGGAGAGAATGCTTATGAGATTGAATTACCCGATGGGATCGAAATTTCTTCGATATCCAATGTCTCAAATTTATACCCATACAAAGATGAGGAAGCAGGAGCAGAAGGTGAATAGCTAGAAGTTCAGTGGCAAAAGCAGATGCCAGTTGTAGAGAAGCCACAGATGGAACAGATACTGGATAAATGAGTGGGTAAGAAGACCAGAAGGAAAGAATACTTTGAATATTTGGTCAAGTGGAAGGGCCATCCAGTTGAATATGCCATCTCGGAGACTGAAGCAGAGATTTTGAAGCATGGACAGACCATGCAGGAGCTCATGGACAGGAGCCCATGAAAGTTTTCAAGCGAGGGAGTATGATGCAGGAGCATCCCTCACGTCAAGCGAGCCAGCACGGAAGCAGAAGACAACTGGAAGGCGTCCAACACAATTTTTTGAAAAACACCTTGAAACTGTTGCGTGAACATTAATGAGGAAATTTAATGAAGCACACTTATATATTGTAATAATACCTCAAGACATACACTCTCGTCTGAAGTAGATGGAGGCATTTATAGTAGTTAATGCAGGTAGATAGAAATTTAATTCTAGATTATACTGTTTGAGAGTGTAAGAGGGAAACGGGATATAGACACCCTCATTGTACATTGTAACATTATTCAGGAATAGTTAGAAGCATTGGAGCATATGAGAGAAGCGGAGAACTGTGCAAAAACACCCATGTATAGTTATTTGGATTAATAGAAAAGATTGATTCAAATCCATGGTTTTGTGTTTGTTGTCTGTGTATGTGTGTTGAATACTATGCCCATGAGTATTTACTTCCTGTTATGCATTTGCTGTTATGCTGTGTATATGATTTCATGTGTTGAGATTGAATTCTGAGAGGAAGTGGAATGAGTTTCAATTGTTTTCTCTATCTGAGCAAGGATTCCTGCAAGGAGTGCAATTGAAGTCGTCCGCAAGGGGTGCGTTGATAGAAGGATCAGATAGTTTAACTCTTGTTCTCGCTCACCCAGAAGTGAAATTGGGTTATACGAGCCGTGCAAGGAGTGTGCAGGCTAAGGAGAGTCTCAGTTGTGAATCTGAGCGAAGTATTGAATGACTGTTGCTGCAGGGTGCGCAGATCCAAAAGAACTCAACACTTGGAGGTGTTTGAGAACTACTGCAAGAAGTGCGTGCAAGGACCCTCTTTGAGGTTGAAAGTGTGAGAAATATCAGCAGGGATAAGGATTTCAAGTTCGTTGAGGAGAAGCATAGGGAGACTGTGCCGTGGAGTTGTTTGAACAGGTGCTGCAAAGTATGCGTAGGAGGACCAATTTTCACAGAGGAATACTGGGTTCAACCGTAGAAGACATCAAAGAGGAAGAGATCAACGGTTAGGATCTTGAGGAGAGGATTTGTGAAAATCCCGTCAGCCGTTGGATTTTCCAAAGAAGAAAGGAGGTTATAGCCGCGTTCGAAGTTCAAGCTCCAGGGGTCGCGAGCCGTTGGATCGTTGATTAGTTACCCGTCAACTGTCGGATCTGACAGGAGTTGCATAGGGTTTAACCCTCTTGAGCAAAGTAAGAACCCCGAAACGATGAAAAGACCATCAGCCAGAGGATCTCAAGGAGGACACATGTCGTGGGGTCGTCTATATCGAGGATGTGGTCATCGGGGTTCAGGTAAGTGAGTGGTCATAGTTTTGTAAAGTCTCAAAACAACGAGGAGTGATCTGAACCGTCCATTCATTTGGGACACGTGTCAGAGATCTAAAGGGAGTCGGAGTTCAGAATTTTATGAGTCCTAGGACGAGGTGTCCAAGACATCAGAAATCATGAAATCCCGAGAGATAACCAGGACCGTCCATTAGGGGAGGACGCGTGGAAGAAATCGGAGCCATCGGGAAAAGTCCCGACAAGGAAGTCATCTATCGGTGTTTGGTTCATCGTGATATCGGGGATCCTGGTGGCAAGGTGTTTATGCATTTTGAAATCGCGAACCGTGAAACCCCGACAAGGAGGAAGGTGCCACCGTGTGACCAGATGTCAGCACGTCGGAGAGGAGGGAAGCGCCATTGTGGGAGCCAGCTGTCAGCCTGGCGGAGAATCAGGATTCGAGGGATCGCAAATCGTGAGGGTGAGTGCATTTGGAAATTGAAACCCCGTAGCCCTGACAAGGGATAAGACTATGGTCACGGGGATAATGGTCATATGGGCCAAAGCCTATAGCTACGAGAGCTAGTGCGTAAAGAGCGCTTCAGGATTCGAGGAATCGCGAGTCTTGAGGTCATGTGTATTTCGACATTGAAGTGCTCGAAACCCCGATGAGGAATATGACTGTAGTCATATAAGGGGAGGTCATGTGGACCAAGAGCTTAGCCTGGAGGGCTAACGAGAATTTGAGTGCATCGGGATTTTGAAGTCAGAAACCCCAATGAGAAGGAATATAAGGCTACGGTCTTATGGAAAGTGGTCGTGCAGACTAAACGCAGAGCCTGAGGGCTAAGGAAACCAAGGAGAGTATCGAGGATCATAGATCGGTAAAAAAAATTGTTTAGACATTGCAAGTGCCAAAATATCGATAGGAGGAACCCCAATCACAATGTAAAAGGCCAACATTGGTTTCTCGATAGAAGAAGGGAAGATCCCATGAAAGAGTGTTGTGGGTGAAAATTTTCCGATAGGGAAATAGAAGAACCTTTCAGTTCTTCGGGCCAAGGAAGGAGGAAAGATCCTGTGAGCGGACGTGCCTAGCGGGCGCACTTGCGTCACCCGATCTTCCTTCATGAATAATTAACTCTTTTTAATCTTAAATATATTAAGGAAGGAGGACCTTATAAAATGATTAGTGCCTCTGAGTTTTTAGAAACTTTCTCCTAGAGTGATTTCTCAGATCAACATTTCTTGTGTGAGATTTATTTGCATGAATAAGAAGGCCTGTTGGATATAAAATTTAATCATGTTCCCTATGTAGGAGATGTGCAGCCGAGAGCCTTCACTTCTTTTGTGAACAATAAGGCAAAATGGTGGAATTCCTTCCACACAATCCAGAAGAATGAAGGAGAAGCAACATTATGGATTAGGGGTGAACCCCATACTGTTGTTATTGTTTTTAATATACATCGGCATCTACTCTCTTCATCTTATAGGACTAGAAAAGTGACAGACCTTCAAATATTTTTCATAGATTCTTGTGTTAAAACAATTAGTGATCAGAAACTGTTTGCATTGGAAGGTAGCAGATTTAGATGGGAAGAATCATCTCTGGCCTTGAGGATGAAGGATCCCTGTAGTCATGAAAATTTTACCTATTCTATGTCTCGGGTTCCTAACTATATTGATTTCATTCAGACTTGTGGTCCATAGTGGTTGGGGCTTAAATTTCATTTCCCTCTTATTTGGCTGCCAACAAAGAAGTATCAGCATAAGTACAAATTGACTAAGAAGACTGAAAGGGAATGTTGGGTAGAGGTGATTTATTCTAGCTGCTATAGGAATTTGGAAGATAATGCTTCATCATCCTACAATATTTGTAATTTGCATTGGAAAAGTTCATGCCCCAACTCAGGCTCCTATTCTGAGAAAGTGAACTTTGAAGTTGCATGGGGACATGCAATGGTGTAGTTGGGGGGAGATGTTGGGTGCTAAAATTGTCCCTTTTCCTTATCATTTCTCATTCTCTTGTATTAATTCATCCCTGGACCCAATTATTTACATTTCCTATGAGAAGTTAGAACATCAATCTTGGTCCCTAGAGCAGGTACAATTCATAATTCATAATTCATTATTCATTGATGATTGTGTTATGTTAATTCATAGAGTACTTGTAAACTAGGATGATGTTTCCTAATTTGGGTAAATACTGATGAATTAAAATTTAATAAGAATGAATGAAGATATGTTGTTAGATGGACCATTGGTGCTAAAACACCGTGTTGAAACACTTGGTTGAAACACCTGGCTGAAACACCTGGCTGAAACACACACAAAGAATACTATGACACCACTGATTGACTCTCCTCATGGATCTAACATATCCAACTGGCAGAGGGCAATCTTCTGGAGACTGAAATTAGCACAACTTATCTAGGGAATCGTGCAACTTGCCACGTCATTGGATAACAATTGGAGTGTCTATTTATAAGCTTATATTTTTTGTTATTGCAATATTAACAATCTCTATTTTAAGAAGTTATGAACAACTTGAGAATTGAAAGATTCTCAAGACTCTTCGAACTACTGGTAATTTCATTCTATTCTATGAACAGGGCATGGTTTAAAATATGTACAAAGTATTTACGCTAGGGAGCTAGTCCTTGTTTTTCCATTGAGCACTAGATAATTAACATTGTATCTGACAATTTAATCTCTTAATAAGAAGTGGAAATTTTCAAATGAATTTCTGTTAGTGATTAATTATTTTTACTGTGCTTGATTGCCTTTGAAATAACTAGACTAGACTACAAATTACTTCAATGATTCATAAAATTTTTATTGAGAGGCTACATGTAATTTTTTTTTATTCATGAAATTAAATTATAAATGCATTAGAGGAATGTTGGTCTCATTGGAAACATATGTCCTACTATGACTATGTAGGAATCATGAAATAGATGTCCTACGATGACTATGTAGGAATCTAGTATGCTAGTACATAGACCATTTTTCTCTTCGCTTAGCAACTCATGGCTCATTCATTTTATGAATACCACCATGTCTTATCAAAGAAAATATAAATAAACATAATATGTTCTAAATAAACCAATCAAGCTACTACAAATGGCTCAAGCTTCAGTCAAGCATCAAATGAGAACTAGAAGCATTCAAAGGACTAATATTATTAGGGTGGGGGTGAGGGGAAATATTGGGTAAAGCATAATATTTATATTATGTTTTACCCAATATTATGATATTTATGTTTTACCGAATAATATTTTTGTTTTACACAATATATCCCCGCACCCCCACCCTCAAATTATGAGGGTAAACATAATTATGAGGGTGGGGTGAGGGTAAATATTGAGTAAAACATAATAGAAATATTATTTTTTACCCAATATTGAAATTATGAGGATGAGGTTGGGGGGAATATTAATTTAAACTTGTCGCACTGAGAAATATAGGGTAAAACTTAATATTTACAAATTACGAGGATGGGAATGCCGATAAATATTTAGTAAAAGATAATATTAATATTAAGTTTTACCCAATATTTCTCCCCACCCCCATTCTTGGGGAAATATTGGGTAAAACATAATATTTCCTCCCACCCCCACATGGGGGAAAATACTGGGTAAAACATAATATTTATATTATGTTTTACTCAACATTCCCTCCCACCCACTGGGTAAATATTGGATAAAACATAATTATAAGGGTTGGGTGTGAGGAAATATTGGTCTAAACATAATATTTATGTTTTACCCAATATTTACCCCCAATCCCCACCCTCATAATTGGGTGGGGAGAAATATTTGGTAAAACATAGTATTTATGTTATGAGGGTGGGGTGAGTGGAAATATTGGGTAAAACATAATATAAAACATAATGTTTTATCCAATATTTTCCCTTACCCCCATCCTCATAATATGTTTTACCAAATCTTTCCCTCCACTCCCACCCTCATATACCCTCATATAGGGAGGAATATTGGGTAAAACATAATATAAAACATAATGCTTTACCAAATATTGTCCCCCAACCCCACCCTCATAATATGTTTTACCCAATATTTCCCTCCACCCCCACCATCATGAGGGTGGGAATTGGGGGAATATTGGGTTAAACATAAGGTGTGGGCGGGGAGAAATATTGGGCAAAATATAATACAAAACATAATATTTTATCCAATATTTTCCCTCACCCCCACCTTCATAATATGTTTTACCAAATATTTTCCTCCACCCCACCATCATATAGGGGGGAGTATTTGGTAAAACATTATATAAAACATAATATTTTACCCAATATTTCTCCCCAACCCCACCCTCGTAATATGTTTTACCCAATATTTCCCTCCAACCCCACCCTCATGAGTGTGGGGATAGGGGGGAATATTGGGTTAAACATAAGTTTGGGGTGGGGGAAAATATCAAGTAAAAAATGATAGGTTTAACCTAATATTATCCTCTATATTTTGGTGGTATTGTGGGGGAATATTGGTTAAAACACCCCTTGTATGGAGATGGGGGGAAATATTATGAGGGTAAAACTTATGGGGGTTTTACCAAATATTTCCCTCCACCCCTATCCTTACACCCCCATCCTTACCCTCACCCTCACATAGGGTGAGGGTAAGGGGTGAGGGTAAGAATGTGGGTTTTACCCAATATTTTCCCTCACCCCCATATGTTTTACCCAATATTTTCCGCCATCCCCACCCTCATATTATGTTATGTTTTATCCAATATTTTTTGCCAGACTCATATTATGTTATGATTTACCTAATAGTTCCCCCTCATCCCCACTCTCATAATATTTTTTACCCATATTATGAGGATGAGGTGTGGATAAATATTGGATAAAACATTTTATGAGGGTGGGGGCAGGGGAAAATATTTTCCAATATTTCCCTCCATCCCCACCCTCATAATATGTTATGAGGGTGTGGGTGTATTTACCAATATTTTCCCCAGCCCCAC
>JZKD02S1602867.1:536579-549557 GCA_000966675.3 Picea glauca
TCTTCTCCATACGGACTCCGTTTGACATAAAAATTATACCACCGGAATCAGGAAGACGAGACTGACACAATGGCTAGGTTTCGTCGCATTCCAAGCACTTTCATTTTTGAGCATTTTTCAAGCCCTATCAGGCTTCTGGATCTGTTTTCAGATCAGTTGGTGTTGCCGGATTTCCTGAAGACATTTCAGGTGAAATGTGATGCAAGTGGGTTTGCAATCGGGGCAGTCTTAAGTCAAGAAGACAGGTCGATAGCATACTTCAGCGAGAAGCTGAAGGAGGTGAAGGTGAAGTACTCCACTTACGATAAGGAGTTCTATGCTAAGGTGAAGGTGAAGTTGAAGAAATGGAGGCATTACTTGATCCCGAAAGAATTTGTCTTGTACAGTGACAATCATGCACTGTAGTTTATGACTCAACAGGAAAAGTTGAATCAGAAACATGTCAAATGGGTTGAGTATATGTATAATTTCACTTTTGTGATAAAACATATTTATGGTACTGCTAACAAGGTTGTTGATTCTTTGAGCAGGAAGTGTTTTCTGTTGCAGGAGTTCTGAGTCAAAACGTTGGGTTTTGAGGATCTCAGGGACATGTACACAGGTGATCAAGATTTCAAGGAAGCGTATGAAGCAACCGAGAATCCAGTTCTCAGAGACCGAAGCCAATGGATAGAGTACATGATCCAAGAAGGATTACTGTTCAAAGGTAATCAACTGTGTATTTTGAAATGCTCCACAAGGGAGAACTTGTTAAAGGAGAAACACAGTGGAGGATTGGCCGGACATTTCGGTCATGAAAAAACATTCGTGAAGCTGAATGAGTCATATTTTTGGCCGGGAATGCGAGCAGATGTCAAGAGATTCATGGACAGATGTAGAATTTGCCAGCATTCGAAGGGGAAGAGATAGAATGCATGATTCTATCAACCATTGCCCATACCAGAAAGGTCGTGGGATGCAATTAGCATGGATTTTGTATTAAGGTTACCAAGAACACAAAGAGGTGTTTATTCAATCTTTGTGGAAGTGGATAGATTTTCCAAAATGGCAAACTTCATTCCATGTCAGAAAACTAGTGACGCGAATCACATCGCGAACCTATTTTTCAAAGAGGTCATTCGACTTCATGGGTTGTCGAAGAGTATAGTTTCGGATCGAGACACTAAATTCATAGGTCATTTTTGGAGGACCTTATGGAAGAAGCTGGGCACAAATTTGTTGTTTAGTTCTGCTTATCATCCTTAGATGGATGGACAAACAGAAGTGGTGAACAGAAGTCTGGGAGACTTGCTGAGAAGCTTAGTGACAGAACACCACAGCCAGTGGGACAATATATTTCCGTAGGCAGAATTTGCGTACAATGAATCAGTCAACAGGAACACAAGGAAGAGTCCATTTCAAATTGTTTATGGTATGCAGTCGAGAGGAATTTCTGAACTGATGGATTCAAAATAGACTGCGACTAGGAGAGCTAGTGCAGAAGAATTCGTAGAGGCGATGAAAGAACTTCACAGCCAGGTGAAGGAGTGATTGTTGAATTCAAGTCAGGAGTATAAGCGCAGAGTCGATCAACATAGAAGACAACTTCAGTTTGAGGTTGGTGATCTGGTTCTGGCACATTTGAGGAAAGAAAGGTTCTCGAGGGGAACATACAATAAATTGAAGATGAAGAAAATCGGGCCATGCAGGGTCTTGAAGAAAATTGGGGCAAATGCTTATGAGATTGAATTACCCAATGGGATCGGAATTTCTCCGATATTCAATGTCTCAGATTTGTACCCATACAGAGCTGAGGAAACAAGGACTAGAGAGTAGCAACCAGTGATACAGTGGACAAAGCAGATGCCAGTTGCAGATAAGCTACAGATGGAGTGCATACTAGATAAGAAAGTGAGTAGGAGGACCAGACGAAAGCAATACTTTGAGTATCTGGTCAAGTGCAAGAACCATCCAGTTGGAGATGCCAGCTGGGAGACTGAAGTAGAGATACAGAAGCATGGACAGACCATGCAGAATCTCATGGACAGGAGCCCATGAAAATTTTCAAGCGAGGGAGTATGATGCAGGAGCATCTCCCACATCAAGCAAGCCAGCGCGAAAGTGGAGGACAGCTGGACAAGCACCAGCACAAATTTTGAAATTACCTTGGATTTGTTGCGTGAACATTAATGTGGAAATTTAATGAAGCGCACTTGTATATTGTAAATGGACCTTGAGCGGATTTCTCTCATCCTTAGTAGGTAGATGACATTTAAAGTAGTTAATGCAGGTAGATAGAATTTAATTCTAGATTAGACTGTTTGAGAGCGCAAGAGGGAAACGGGATATAGACACCCTCATTATGCATTGTAACATTATGAAGCAACATTGTTGAAGAGAGAAAGAGCATGCATAGAGCTGTGTAAGAACACCCATGTACAAATATTTGGATTAATAGAAGAGATTGATTCAAATTCATGGTGTCGTGCTTGTTCTTTGTGTATGGATTCTAAATGATATGCTCATGAATGTTTGCTTCCTGTTATACATTTGATTTTATATGTTGTGTATATGATTTCATGTTTGAATTGAAGTCTGAGAGGAAGAAGGAATGAGTTTCAATTGTTTCTCTATTTGAGCCAGAGAATTCCTGCAAGGAGTGCAGTTGAAGTGTCCGCAAGGAGTGCATTGACAGAGGGTTCAGATAGAGATAGATTTTGTTCTCATTCATCCTAGAAGTATAGTTAGGCGCAGGAGCCGTGCAAGGAGCGCGTAGGCTGAGTGAAGTTCAGGGTTGCGAACCTGAGTAAAGCATTGAAGGACTGTTGTCGCAGGTGTGAACAGAGTCGAGAGGATTCAAACACTTAGACGTGTTTGAAGGTTGCCACAACGAGTGCATGAAAAGGTCTTTTATAAAATATTAGGAGGGATAGGCCTTCGAATTTGTTGAAGGATAGTGCAGAGAAGCTGCGACTTAAAGTCTGTAAGAAGCGTCGCAAGTTTGCACGCAGGTGGACGAGTTCCATGGAGGAACACATATTCATTTCGCAGATTTCATCAGGAGGGACGGATGGACGAAGTTCTCTAAGGAGATTTCGTGAAACTACGTAAGCCATTAGATCTCGTGGAGATGCAAGGGAGATATGACAGAGTATTCCCAACAGGGTTCAAATCTCAGGAGGGGCAAGATCGTTGATCTGAGATGCAGGGGCCATCGGATTTACACATGAAATCGTGTATCGGGGTTTCGTGGGTTGAGACTCCGTGAACATATCAACAGAAATCGCGATATTGCGATACGCGATATCGTGACGGGCTAAAGGAATAGTGTGGGGCCACAGGATTTGGTGACGTGGACAGGTGGCACTTCATATCGGGGTTCTGTGGCGAGAAGGCCCGAAACATATGCATTAGGATTCGCGATATTGCAAACCCCGAATTTTCGATGAGGTGAAGCGTTGAATAGTCAACTTGCACATGCGTCGGGGTCTCGGCATATCGAGAGTCGGGAGTCGGTAAGGTGAGTTGTTTGATATTGCAAGTGGCGAAATCACGATAGGAGAAGTCCCGACAGGGTAAAGGAAGGGTCAGCGTTGACTTGCATCGGATTTTGGGGATTTGAAACACCAACGCTCGACCACTGACCTCGCGAAGTCGCAAAGTCCGATTCCTCGATAAGTAAAGAGAGGGGATTGCGTGAAGAGTTATGTGGGTGCATATTTCCTGATAGGGAAATAGAAGAACATTTGAGTTCTTCGGGCCATGTGAAAGAGAAGATCCTGTGAGTGGGCGTTCTTGCAAGCGTGTGCCCTGCGTCAATCTTCCTTCACAGTAAGAATGATTCCCACTGCTTGAAGTGCTCTCTTAAATCGATCCCATTCATCCGCTAGGCTTCCTGATAGATCCAAACTAGTGTTGTTGCTCCATGTCAATAATAATGCATTCTGTTCATGAGGTTTCCAAACCTGAGCTAAATCTGAAAAGTGACTCCGCTTGAGTGCATTGAGGAGATGAAGAGATAGAAAGGAAGAGTTTCCCAGACCCAGAATTCTATCTCTTCCAAGAGCCACACGATGGCCCATTCCAGTCTTCTAGCATATCCAATTATCAGTCAAATGGACCGATTTAAGAAGGTTGTTCCATATCTTGGAATCCCTTGGTTGGTGAAAATATTCTGATCTGAGCCAATTATTGATAGTGGTATATGGAAAATACTTACCCTAAATCACATTATGCCATATTCCATCTTTTGTTAGAACACACCACAACATTGATGCCACCAACGCTTTGCTAAAGGAAAATATATTACGAAACCCCCACCCTCCAAAGCCTTTTGGTTGCGCTAGAACTTCCCAACCACATAAATGATAATGGTTTGATTCACCACTCCCATTCCATAAAAATTTGAACAATAATTTCCTTATCTTATGCAGAATAGAAAGTGGGATAGAATACTAGGATAGCCAATATACTGGATAACTTTCCAATACATCTTTATAAAGAGTATACCTACCACCCAAAGATAGCCATCTAAAGCTCCAATGCTTTATCCGCTTTTCAATTTTAGTTAGAAGCCACATCCAATCCTCATTCTTCTATAAACCATATTTTAAAAAATACCCCAAGTATTTGAACCCCATAGATAAGTCAGGGAAGTTATATGAAAGAAACTGTTTGAAGGTATGAACTTGTTGATTCAGTGGTCCAGAAAAGTGAACTGTCGATTTTAAATGGTTTATCAATAATCTAGTGACTAAGCATAACAACTGAACAATTCTCTCAACTTCTTTCCATTCCTGAACAATAGCATTTGATAAGATTAAAATATTATGTACAAACAAGATATGTAAAATCTTTATAACTCTGGATACTTTAATGCCTTTTATGATTCCTTCCTGTTGGCTTGATTTTTATAAAAGACTTAAGATTTCCATCACCAAAATAAAGAGGAATGGAGACAATGAGCATCCTTGATGCAAGCCTCTACCAATTTTAAAAAATTTGGATGCCTCCCCATTCACTAACACTGCAAAGGATGTTGTATTCACACATGCCATGATCCAATTAGTGAACTGCAGTCCAAAACCAATTTGAAGTAGAACCATCCTAAGAAAGTCCCAACTAATGCAATCGTATGCCTTTTGCAACTCAAGTCTTAGGATGAGAGCCTTTAAACTTTTCTTCTTAATACTATGAATACACTCATGCGTTGTCCCAATAGCATTGTGTATCTAGCACCCCTCCAGGAAACCTAGTTGTTCTGCTGACAAAGCTCTCGAAAGAATCGGTTTAATCCTGTTAGCTATAACTTTAGATATCACCTTATAAACCAGATTACAAAGCGATATTGGCTTGTAATAAATGAACTGTTGAGGCTTATTGATTTTAGGAATTAAAGATAAAAGTGTAGAGTTTATGCTTCCAGCAATACGCCCACAGGTCCTAGCTACGTCCACCACAGCTAGAAGGTCCTCACTTACAAGGTCAAAGACGTGTAAAAAAAATTCCACAGTCTATCCATCTAGCTCGAGACTTTTGTCTTTTTTAAACAAGGAGAGAATCGATTTTAATTCCTTAAGTGTTACAAGCTTGCAAAGATCTCTCTCTTCATTCCCATTAATCATCCTTGTGAATAGACTAAACACTTCAACTTGTTATATAGAAATGTCATTATTTGAAGACTTGAAGAAACTTCTGAAATAATTTAACGCCTCTAACTCAATAGCTTCCTTTCCTTTATGAAAAGTTCATGAATCATCACTAATCTCCCATATATGTTTGTTATTCCTCCTGTGGTTAGCATATTGATGAAAGAACTTAGTATTTAGATCAACACTTTGAACCCAGATGGCCTAGCTCCAAATGCGCCACAATTCCTCTTGAGATTTAAGAAGCTTGTTCCTTTCAACTTCAAACTTAATAAGGGAAGACTCCACCTCAGGAATATTCAAACCCTCCGAGAGTCTCTGAATGAGTAGTTTTATATTACCTTCCAAGTAATCCATTTCCTTTGCATCCCGATCCTTTTTTTCTTTTGCCCATCTCTTTGTAATAACTTTTAAGTCCTTGAGCTTCCAGATAAACTGATGCTCATAGTCAATTTCCTGTAAGAATTTTGGGTCACTCCATAACTCATGCAATAAATCATTAAAATGTTTTTCTCGAAGCCACTGAGAGTGAAATTTAAAAGGGTAAGATTTTGGAAGGAAGGAGTTCTCCAGTTGCAAACAAATTAGGGCGTGATCTGATACATATGGAAATTCCACCCAATTTATGTACAAAGTAACATTGTGAAACAAGTCCTTCGAGATCAAAAAGCTATCCAAACGCTTAGAATTCATGTCGCCACCCAAAGGGACATTATGCCACGTTGGAACCAACTTGTCAGGCTGGAGATCTATCAATTTATGATCTTTAAAAAGAGAAATAAAATATGCTGCTAGTTGTCCCGAAGAAGCCGAGCCTCCCCAAATTTCGCCCACTGACATTGTGAGATTTAAATCTCCTGCGATCACTAGATTTTTCGAAGATAACATACCACTGTTCGCCAAATTTGTCCAGAACAGATTGCGCTCCAGACACAGACCATATATTTTAAGTAGATTGATCTTCCTCTTAGATTTTATAATAGACCATGTTAAAAAAATCCCGCCACAAGTAAGGTATGGAACCAAACTAAAAAGATGAGGATCCCATGAAACCAAAAGGCTACCTGATGTGCCTACCAAACTTACAACACAAGTTAACCAGGAAGGATGAAAATTTTGTATGTAGAGATGAGCTTTATTTTCGTGAACCAATGTTTCTGGTAGGAAAATAATATTAGGAAGAGTAGAATCCAAGGCACGATGGAAAGAGGCATCTTTTAGGGGGCCTCCAATCCCTCTAAGATTTAAGGACAATAAAATCATAACTTAGCCCTTGCTAGGGCCTTCACTTCTCTAAGTGCCCAACTATCAGATGTGGAAGGATCATTGCTTACCAGAATGGATTTTGAAAACTGTAACTTCTTCCTAGTACTTCTCATTTTGATCGAAGAGTATTCAATGCCCAAACCCTGCGACCAAGAGTACTCTTTTGTTGGCTCGGCCCGACGAAGGGAATCCAGGTTAAGTTCCTCAGAGGGGGAAGGCAGATCAATGAGGAAATTCCCAAAGAAGGTAGGTAACTGTGCCGGGGGGTTATGATCTCGTATAAAGGGGATTAAGGAATCCAAAACTATTTTTAGAGAGGACTCTCCCTCCTTCAATTCATGATAGCCCAGGGGAGGAATAGAATCGTCCAGTATGGGGGAGACCTCTTGTTGTGTAATCACCATGGAGAAGGATAGGGTAGGAGTCTGGTCCACTAATTGTCCCGAACTGGTAATCTGGGGATCAGTAGCGGGTAAATCCTTCTTAAGACATAAAGGATTATTCCTAGATCCATCCCGACCCCTAGACGATTGACTGTCTGAAACAGGTGAAGAGAGAATGTGCACAAGATTTAAAACATTTGAATTTAAGACAGGTGAGGCATGAAGCTAGTTTAGGATAGGTGAGGACTTGAGAGATTCTCTCTCCATTAAGGATAAAGTATTAAAAAGGGCTAGACAATAATAATGTAACTTACCAGTTAGAGAGTCATCTCGTTCTGGTAGTGACTGATGCTATGACTAAGGAAACTGGTAATTGATACCAGTTGAAACCACTTCATCTGTTGAATCCTCCATATCCCTGTGAAGAGCTGTGTCTTCCGATACTTCATCTTCCAATCTCCCCATGCAAGAAATTCGCAGATGACCAGTACCATGACACCTACTACAATGGAACGGGATACCTAGATAGTCCAACCGCTGGACTATTTTGTGACCCCTCCATTCAAACTCTAGAAGCTCCGATAGACCTCTGTGGATGACCATTTCCACCATAATATTCCCCATTTTCCTATTTGCAGCTGTAAGAATAGAGTCACCCAAATAAATGAAAGTGCCTAATTTTTTTTCGATAGCTTCCAATGCGGCTGCATTCCACAGCTGTAAAAGTAAGCCAAGGAGTAAAACCCACAAATGTTGGAATTGGAAATATTCTGTCTCTGGGTTAAAGGACACTTGCCACATTTTAATCATCATACTAGAGCCATCAATCATCCAATGTTGAGCTAGTAATCGGGTAGAATCTTCAGGAGAACTACAAATAATACCTATCCAACCTTTGGTTAAGAAGATAATATCCAGAGAGTATCCTAACAAAGGTTTCCAGGTTAAAGCTACACACTCCACCACTAAAACTATACAAAGAAATCTATATGACAACCTCTTGACTAGACCACAAAGCACCAGCTTACAGGTCTCTGTAAGACCCACATCCGATCCTAGTACCATCTTGTGGACTATTTTTTTGCCCTCCATGGTTTGTGCCTAGACCCAGAAGGCTATGTATTCTTAACACCTACCTTTGTAAAATTTGAAGCAGACTTAACCTTTACCCGTTCTTCACTAGAATGTGCCACAGTAAAATTTTTAGAGGGTTGTAGATAGTCTGCAAAGGAAAGAGTAGGAGTAGAATATCGGGTAGAGTGTGAGGGAAAAGGTAGTTGAGAGTGTTTAATGTTTGGAATAATGGTGTCAGTACGAAGCCCAACTGCATCCACCTGATCGAAAAGACCCATATCATTCCAAATTGCTTCATCATCCACACTCATCAGATTTTTTATGGATACCTCAACAAAAGGCGAGATCTTAGTGGCCATGCACTACCACCTGGGCTCCACTGATCCCAATCCCCCAGGAAATAAATAGAATAGTTAAATGATCATAAAAACCATAGGAAGCAATGGTTAATACACCAAGAGTTAAATAAATGATACACGCGTCAAGGTGAAGATAAACACTAACTCATCCCACCTTGGAACTCGGCTAACTAGTTCCTTAAAATAGTAATGTTGCTAGTACCTCCACTAGGAAAAAAACAAAAACGTATAGTTAAAAACCCATTCCAACGCAAATATTTTCGGAAAACTACCATCCCAGTTTTGACCACCAGCTAGCTCCAAACCACACCATGGAGGAAAACAATAAAGTACCTGCTAAAAAACTAAAGGACTTAGAAGTATGAACTTAACTGATCGAAATCATTCCTAACCCCTGTGTACTCCCCGCCGCCATTAGAGACCTGCTCATGAAGATCAGATTAAAAAATCGTTCCCACCCATCTTCTCTTGGTTGACTTGACTAAACATACTTGGTTGATCTCTATTTTTCTTTCCTTCCTTTTCGAAAAATAAATTTTGTAATAATACCTATAACGAGTAGACAATGAAATTGTTTTAACGCTTTTCACCTATTCATATTTTGCTAGCCAAAGAAAGTTTCATATCCTTCCAACTAGCATGACCAAATACATATGATAATCATTTTTCATTGAAACTATAAGTGTTTTTAACCCTTAGGTTTGCTAATCAAAAGAAGCTTCTTCGAAAAATATCCTTCCAACTAGCGTGAGATAATTTCTATAATTATCATTTTATACGATTCTATAAGTTTTTTTAGCCCTTCAGGAAGGTAGTAGACTAATTTTTCCCTTTACAATCAATTTATGAGTATTTAAAAATTAAATATAAAACTTAGTAATATTAATTCACATTATAATGATAAAACAAAATTTTGTTGAGTAATAAAACCAAATTTTGATCATCAAACTAGTAATAACTTACTTTCTAGCTAGCTTGGCTCTTTGCCATTGTACCACTTGTACTTACCAACCTTTTTTGTGTAGGTATTTTTCATAAAGTTTGATTGTAGTACGTCTAATAGTATCTCTTTATAAAATTAAGTATCATGTTACTAGTTATGCTGATAGGCGTACATCATAGATGATTTTAAGGATGGAATTTTATATTTAAATGTAGAAACCTGGGCTAATATTACTAGTCCTTAATATGAAAAATGTAAAATGTTTAGCGATAGTTTTGTAAAAATACTCAAATTTCTAAGGATTTAATATAGTTTCTATAAAATTTTGGTGATTTTTAAGGTAAAATAATTTTATTCTATGGAATTTGGGCGAAATGTTTTTAGAAAAAATGGAAATTGGCAAATCGGTTTTTTGGAAAAAACATAGAAAATTAGCCCATTTGTGAAATTTAGCCCCTAAAATCATCTATGGCATACATCTACTGAAAATTTATTTTAACAAGTGTTGCAGGGCAGCATAGTCCCTTCTAGGTTACTACAACGGGACCGAGTAAAGACACGTGGGAAGAAGATTGAAGTACAAGTGGTATCCATGCAGAGGATGAGAGGATGACTTGTGGCAGTGTATCATAGGCCAACCACAAGACATTGGGCTGGTAGATGACCCCCAAGGTTAGTATGCGAACGAGGCAGTTTCTTCCTGTGGTGTGTATAGTTCAAACACGGGACTTAGAAAATTTATGTCTCATTGACTTGCAGTAAAGTTTACTGGAAAAAAGGACCAAGAAGTACACAGTTTACACACATTAAACAGTCAAATATAATAAACACAATTTCCTGACATCCAACATAGTTGAAGGAAATTTTTTTTAGCATTCCCGAATATGCGAACGAGGCAGTTTCTTCCTGGGGTGTGTATAGTTCAAACATGGGACTTAGAAAATTTTTGTCTCAATGACTTGCAGTAAAGGTTCCTAGAAAAAAGGACTAGGAAGCACACAATTTCCTGATATCCAACATAGTTAAAGGAAAAAAAATTAGCATTCCAGAATTAGTTTTCTTTGAAATTTATCAAAAAGTAATAATGCCTTGCAATAAAGGTTCCTGGAAAAAAGGACCAGGAATCACACACATTAAACATTCAAATATAATAAACACAATTTCCTAGCATCCAACATAGTTGAAGGAAAAAAAGATTTAGCATTCCTGAATTAGTTTTCTTTTAAATTTATCAAAAATTAATAATGCATGTTACCTATTTCTGGAATTTATTCCATATTTCTGGAAATTTAAATGCATTTGTCATATAGACTGGGATTGGGGCTACCGCGGACCATAAAATAAATAAGTACAAGAAATAGGACTATAGAAAGAAGAAGTGTGCGACGATAGAGAGGAAGATCTGAAAATAAGAAATTGGAAGTTATGAGTCTTTGGTTAGAGATTTCTATTTAAAGAGGTAGAATAATTGGATTGATAAAGAAAACAAGATGTGATCAGTATAGACTTACTATGAATCCAATGCATTTTTGTTGTTGTTGTTGACGACTACTAGAATCATGCCAATTGGTTGTTGCCCTTCGTCGATGAGCTTGTCCATTCTCCGTTGGAACCATTCTTCAATGGATCTTCTCATGGGGACCACATTGATTTCATTGTGGATTTCTACGTCGAAAAAATCATTTTCTAATTTCCTTAGATCCATAGAAATATTATGCAGAGTTTGTTCAATTTATTCATTGTGTGCTGAATAATCCACTAGCCAGTTCTCGACCTCATCTTCACCATATGGAAGGATGTCGTAAAACGTTTCTAAAGACAACCCCTTTAAAATATCAAGTTGTTCATCGAAGGCTTGTTTGGTCAAGGCCAAGGGTTTGAGGATTAAGTTTGGGTCTTGGACCTTGTTGGTACTTCTGGCTAAGTCTATTTGGGTCAAGTTTCTAAATAATTCTTCTTTCTCTGATATGGATTGTTCACATGATTCAACAATGAGCTGGAGGTTCTTAACTTTCTTTTGCCAACATGCTTTTAATTGTTTGATCCACTTTGGGGAGGGGAGATCCTCTTTTATTCTTTTCATATCTGAGTTGATGATGGCATGGTTGGAAAAAGGGGTCACCATCTGTTCATAGAAACGTTCTTCATTTTTTAAATTCCTCTGCAAATGTCTGTGCAAATCATTTTCCCTCTTTCGAAAGGAAGCTATATTTTGTGATGTTTCCCAGGCTTCAGTAATTAGTTGCATTCTTTTCTTGATGTTCTTCTCTATAAAGGCTCTACAGGATGTGAGGAGGCTGGAGGATCCATTTAACTTTGTTGCAGGGGTAGCAAGCACGATTTTTTCTAAAGGACTAGAAAACACTAGGGTAGCAATAAAAGCTTCCTCCAATTACTTGACTTGGTCATTCAGTCTGTCATTCTCCAGTTCAATTCCTCCAATGGAATCATCAAGAGCATCACCCGTTACATGGTGAAATCGAGAGATTTGGGATGAAAACTTTTTCCTAAAGTTAATCTCTGTACGAGATTTTCCTTTCTTATTTGTTACATCTCTCTTTTCAATGATTACATTTTTAGATTGGCTGTAAAAAAAAATGCTCTGGAATACGAAGGATTCATCTTCGTAAAAAATGTCGGTCTCAACTATTTCCATTGTGGAACTATGGTGCATCGCGTCTGTGTCTGGGTCAACTTTATACAATAGGCCATCCACATAAGTTTCAAGTTGCATGTGCTCACATTCAATTTCAGGTTCTTCCACCTTCCCTACAATGTTGTAATGTTCCTGACTTGGATAGTCTAGGAAACACTGCTAATGTGTGTGCAATATCAAAGGTTTACAACATATAAATGATCATACAAATAATAAACATGACAAAGGACTGCAAAGTTTGTATTATGATATCTCTGTGGATTACAAAATGGCCGAATGCGGCTGAATAACTGACAATACTTGACTAGATCAACATACAAAGTATCTTAGCCATAATATAAATAAGCAACTGTGGCTGAATAAAACAACAACACTCGGCTATATCAAAAGACAAAAGGATCTTAGCCAGAATACAAATACACAACTAAAATATGATACCTGAAATATAAGAGCATTGCCGAATCAATGAAGAATGATGGAAGACCTGGATGATCTTCTCGGTGACTAGGGTGTGTCTTTCAACACCGAAATCAACCAACTAGTGTCTTCCTCCTAGAATACACTAAACTATCTCTCCTGAGATGCACCTCTTCTCCTCAATGACAAGTCATAATCTGCATAATGATGAATTAGGTCGCTGACCCTTCCTTTATAGCTTTCCAAAACCCTA